>JAUZND010091205.1:0-36567 GCA_034780555.1 Coelogynopora nodosa
ATTTATGAGTAATATTTCTAAATAAATTAATTATTTCAATTGATAAAATAAATAACAATGTACTTTCCTTAAAAAAATCAATTATAATATGTTTATACGTACGACATAATACTGTATATAAATATATTTTTAAATTATATTAAAATATTGTTGATGTAAATATTGAAAATAATCATATATATTTTTTATAAATAATTATAAAACAATACTCATAAAATAGTATATGAACAAATCTAAAGAAAAGAAAACTATCTACCTAATACTACTATCTATTTAATACTAAAATCTACCAATCCATTCTAATGTTTTAATAAAAAGTTTAAATCATTAAAAAAAAATTAGCTAATTAAATTTTTGGTATTCTCATAATTAAGTCTTACAAAATAACCCCCTGCAGTACTACCATTAAAATCTGTTAATCATTACTTTTATATTTTTCATAAATTTAATTTGAACTACAATGTTGTTCTACTTTTATTTTTTGCATTACACTTGTTATTCATGTGTACACTGTATACATAATTTATACAATATAAATAGTGTAATTTATATAGCAAGGATCTATATCAAATTGAAGCACACATTTATCTTTAGAGGTATGTTTTACAGTATTTTTTCTTGTATTCTTTACTGTACCTGTTTCTTGAAATTTCCCTCGATGAGAAAGTGTATTGTACAGTGCCAAATTAACTATTTGTAATATGGTAGTCACCTCTACATCAGATAAGTAGCTCGTCATAGTTCTCACTACTCATAAATAATGAAATGTGCTTACATCCTGTTGAAATATATATATAGTTCTCAAAGCAATCTTCTTAGAGATATCTGAAACTCTGATGAACATGGATCAACATATAAGCAAATTGTGGGATCAAAAATATGCACAACATGCAACTAATTGGAAATATGTATTGCTCACCTTGAAAAATAAATTTTTGACTTTGTAATTGCATTATTCAGGAATTTCTTTTCAGATACAAGCATATCATTTGTATTAAATTTCATAGATGTTTCTAGGATTTTTTTAATGAAATGAAGAACTTATTGTAACAATATCCTTAGTGACATATTCATTGCCCCATATTAGATTTGTCTTCAATTTTTCAAATTACTGAGTCGTTCTTTTATTTGCTAATTTTTTATATACAAATCATCCTAAGGTAAATGAACATATTAATAATGTAAGTATAGGATGTTTTCAGGCACCTCAATTTTTTTCATTGTCTGATTTAAATAATATTTTATTTGGTATGGTTTCATAAAATAATTGAAAATGTGTCCAAATTATTCTATGATACCATTTTTTGATATACTAAATTTGAATTATGAAGTTATTATGTTTGTCGTGAATAAATGTTTCAAGATACATTTTATTTATATATTTCAAATAATTAAATAAAATATGGTTCTATATGAGTGACCTGTTAAATCTGTACATTATAAGATAAATACTTCCATTATTTACTGTATAATTTAGAAAACAATATAATAGAAAACGATGTATTGTGTTAATTAAAAATGTAGCAAAACTAGATAGTTATTAATGAATGGCATCTATACAAGCGTTACACACTCTAGTAACTTGACTGTGGTCTCTACACACTACATTTTGATATATTTTATAACACTGTTTAATTAGCTGACAGCCTATATTGTGTGGGTGCTTATAATATATATTCATTGTTACCTACCTTTATAGTCATATATACAATGTTAACATTTAAGACGTGTAAATATACAAGGGGGGCCATAATTCACAGTTGAAAATGAAAGTATCAACACTTAATATTATGTATATTTATTTAAACAAACAATGTGATTACATAATGTGTACATAATTAAGTATGTGTAGTTCAGAGTAGTTCACGAGTGTATTTCATTGTCGTTTATTTTCGAAGTGTTTACCCCCTCCTTGAGGCAGGTAATCATACGATCCTGAAGGGAGCCGATTATATCACGACAGAGGTTATCACCAAATTGACCACTTTCAATTGGACAATGTTATCGGTTTTCGTTTTGTACACTCGATCTTTGATAATGCTCCAGATAGCGTAATCCAGTGGCTACAGATATGGACTTAATGGTGGCCATTCAACAGTTCCCCTCCCACCGATCCACGCATTTGGGAATGGAGCGTCCAATCTCTTTCGAACTGCTATTGAATAGTGAGACGATGCCCCATTTCGCTGAAACCAGTAGTGTTTATTACAAAGTAGCGGTTGTATTCGAGGTAGAGCAAACGTGTTATTCTGGAGTATGCTATTTCCAGATAGCATACTCCCGTCATGGTGTCGGTGATAAAGTAGGGTTAATGATTTGAGTGGA
The DNA here is from genome assembly GCA_034780555.1 of Coelogynopora nodosa. Classification (NCBI taxonomy): domain Eukaryota; kingdom Metazoa; phylum Platyhelminthes; order Proseriata; family Coelogynoporidae; genus Coelogynopora; species Coelogynopora nodosa. Next base: position 2,326 of record JAUZND010091205.1, read on the forward strand.
GCAAATGGTTGCCCAGACCATAACACCGGGGCTGTTTACTGACTTCTCAAACACCTAATGTGGATTAGTATTAGAGTAGTATTAAACGCTATTATGGCGATTTACTTGACCATTGATTTTGAACATGACTTCATTGGAAAAAATAATGTTGGAAGCATCACCAAAGTTCACAACAAATGTTGGGAACCATGCTTTCAAACTTGGTATTACGAGTTCTTGTGACATTCTTCGAGAAGAGTTTTTTGGTTACACATTTTGTGTCTACTATACGATTTTTTAAGATCCTTTTAATATACATTTTTATTTTAAGATCGACAGTGAATTATGGTCCCCCCCCCCCCTTGTATACATAAATAGCATTCAGAAAGAGATTATATACTTAGATTATGTCCAAATATTTATTGTATTATATCTACTGAAATGACCATATACGTAACATTGGTAAATGTCTGATTCAATGTACTTGATTTTATGGAACAACTTAAACCAAATACGCATGTTAACATAAAATTATGAAATATCATTTTATGTATAATTATTAGTGTTTAATAGAGTATAATAGACTATTAATGTATGACTATAATATAGTTTGGTATACTTTTTCGGTTTTTTTGTTTGTAAACTGTACTTATTCATAATTTAAAAAATAATCACTTTAATGAATAAGTGAATGTAATTATTAAGTTTGAAAGAAATTTACTTTTAAAAAAGTAGTCCATAATAGCTAAAAAGTAATTAATAAAGGAACATCTTTTAAAGGTTTTATATTTTACTATACTAATTTTTTTATAGATTAACTAATTTGATTACACATTAAAAGTTTTATTAGAGGATTTTGTGTATAATATTATCTACTAATATAATTATCTATAATATCTTTAATAATATAATTATCTATAATATCTTTAATAATATAATTATCTATAATATCTTTAATAATATAATTATATAATAATATCTAATATAAAATTATCTATAATAATATCTAATATAAAATTATCTATAATATAATCTACTTAAAAAAATATTTTCTCATTATGGTTTTTCACAACTTAATTTAGTTAATGAATATTAATTTGTGGAATATTGCTTAGTTTAGTACGAAATGTTGTTAATCAGTTAATCAATTCTCAGCTATCGAAGACAATTATTTGAAGAAAATCGATCAGATGTCACGAATAGGTCGTTTTGACTGTCTAAGGTTCGTGCTAGTGTTGTCTGTCTTTATTGCGTAGTATTACCTTTTCTTTTCTATCTCTGGTGCGGTAACTATTGTGGTACAGACAGATTACTTATGTGTGACATTGATTATTTATTTAATTCACTTTATTTATGTATTATAATGTGTGTCGATAATATTCAATCGTGATAATTTCCGCGATATATTAATTATAATAAGTTTTTTTCATATAAGATGCAATTTTATAAATGTTTTACATGTTGTTTCCAGTGTACAATATATATTTTGTACAAGCCAATTAATGTATTCTCTTTCTGAACGCATATTTATAATGTATAATTCGAATTTATTTGACTAATCATTAAAGCAGCCTTATTTTGATAAATGTTTTGTTTACACCAATTTTAATCGTATACCTGGATCATATAATTGTACTATACATTATTCTGCTAGAAAGTCTATTATTGTGTTTTTTCTCTTTTACAGAATTATAAAAACTCTTGTTTCTCAAACGTCTCGACAAAATGCATAAAGTTAAAGACTTTTTTGGTGGTACGAAGGAAGTTAAGGAAAAAGATCGAACTGCTAAGCGTGAAAAATCTACAATTTCGCCAGCAAAGGATGATAATTCAATTGAAGATTTAGATGAGAAATCAATCAACGACATGTTTGAGGTTATGATGGATGATATGAATATTCCCAGAGAAAAGAAGGAACCTCTTAGAAAAAAGACCTTATCGGAAAAATGTATTATGTTGACAGCCATGAAATTGGACAAGACTCGTAATGCCGATCGACCTGAGAATTATGTAAACCCGCTAGTAAATTCTAAATTGAGTGATAGTCAACTCTGTGAACATTTAGACTCACTCCGCGTACAATTAAGTAGTTGCCCTGTAAGTTGGATCAAAGAATTTAATCAAGCAACTAACAGTGGATTAGATGCTCTTTTAGATGTTTTACAAAAAGTTACAACGGGTCAATCTGCCAGTGTTTCAAATGCATTGCTCTGTATGCGCTGTATTCGCGCCTTTGGTAATTGTGGCTATGGTTTGGTTCAATTAAGTAAACACATGTTTGCTTCTACATATATTGCTCGTTGCTTAGAGCCATGTAGCGAATCCTTAATGCTATGTGCTATTGAAATTCTTTCTCCAATTATCCTATGCAGTGTCGATGGTCACTACAAAGTTCTTGAGGGTCTCACATTAAGCGCTGAGTTAGGTAAGCATGCAAATCCGGAAAAGCGCTTTGAATCAATTGTTAATGGTCTAGCTGAAACAAATCTTGCACTTCCATGTCTACAGTTAATTAATGTATTGGTTAATCCAACATTTATGGATGGCGCTTCGTTAGATCTTGATTTTCGAATACATTTACGACTTGAGTTAGGTAGGCTTGGTATTAACGAGCACTTGGGACGACTTGAAACATCTGGAGATGCCAATACAAAAAAACATGTCAAAATTTATCGTGAATGCGAGGAAAATGATATGGAGGATATGTTTGATAGATATGAATCGGTGAAGACAGACCTTACAGACACTAAAGAGATCTTCGAATTTATTTATCGCACTATTTGCAACACCGAGTCTGAAGGAAGTCTTCTTTCAATTCTGCAACATTTGTTATTTCTAAGAGAGGAACCTTATCGTTCAATTTATTTTCGAATTATTGAAGCTGTCGTAGATCAAATTGTATTACAGTCTGATGGAAGGGATTTAGATCCAAAACTAGCAAAACTTCATGGCTTTGACGTTGAAAAACTGACCGAAAAAATGCTTGAAATAGATGATTCTGGAGTTAGTGAACTTCAAAAGAAATTAGACACTGTCTTACAAGAAAAACAAGAAGCTGAGGCTAGAATAGCAAATCTAGAAGCTAAATTAAAAACATTATCTGAAGGTGGCGTTATCAATCCTGAAACTGATGGCAAAGTAAAAATTCCAGATGGTTTAGCAGACAAGTTGAACAAAAATGGTTCAGCAGCCACTCCTGTTAACATCCCTCCACCGCCACCCTTGCCTGGTGGACCGAACATCCCACCCCCGCCGCCGTTGCCCGGTGGACCGGCAATCCCACCCCCTCCACCTTTGCCAGGTAGTGCTTTTATACCGCCACCACCGCCGCTACCGGGAGCTACTGCAATTGGTGGGATTCCTCCACCGCCTCCTATGCCCGGAATGCCACGACCACCCCCGTTGCCGGGCGGTCCAGGGATGCCACCGCCACCACCGCCCATGCCGGGAATGGGTATGCCGTCGCGTATGTTTGCACCTGCCCAGCCTAAGCTACCGTTTGGACTAAAGCCTAAAAAGGATTACACTCCGGAGGCGCCAATGAAGCGAGCGAATTGGAACAAAATTAATGTTCAACAGCTTTCGGAAGAATCCATATGGGTGAACATTCACGAAGATACTCATGCTACAGATGAATTGTTTAAGGGTTTAGAACAAAGCTTTTCTTCAAAACCCGCTAAAAAAATGTTGACAGATACTGATGCTAACGGTAAAGATTCTAAAATAAAAAAAGGTAAAATGTTACGTGTTCTTGATGGGAAAACTGGACAGAATTTATCTATTCTTTTAGGCTCTATGAAAATTCCTTACCCTGAAATGAAGCGTCGTATAATGGAAGTGGATGAACCTATGCTTTCAGTCAATCTTATAGAACAGTTAATAAAAGGATTGCCAGAACCACAACAATTGCAAGCCTTGGGAAAGTTAAGTGACGAATACGATGATCTTGCTGAACCAGAACAATTTGGATGTATAATGGCGAGTATTAAGAAGTTAGTTCCACGTTTAAAAGCAATTTGTTTTAAGTTGAAATTTTCCGAAAAATTAGGTGAAGTAAAGCCAGGAATCGTTTCAGTGACGGAAGCCCTGCGAGAATTGCGTCAAAGTGATCATTTTCGTTTGGTAATTGAATTAGTCCTTCTTATGGGTAACTACTTGAACAGTGGATCCAAAAATGGCCAGTGCTTTGGTTTTGAAATGAGTTATCTCACAAAATTGACATCAACTAAAGACAAAGACAACCAATGGACACTTATGCATTACCTTGCAGGTCAGCTTGAAAAAGATCATCCCGATGTGTGTGGACTGGGTGATGAACTTTCCTATTTGGATCGTGCAGCTCGGGTGTCTGAAGAATCTGTTAACAGTCAAATTGCTGAAATGAAAAAGTCTGTGTCAGATATTGAAACTGATCTCAAATCATACAAAAAGCAGGGAGACAATGATCATTATGTTGAAATTATGAAAGATTTCCTTGTTCGGGCTAAAGAGCAATTGGAATTACTTGTAACTATGCAGAAGCAGATGTTTGAGCGTTTTGCAGAAATCGCAAAATATTTGAGTTTTGACAAAAAGAAATATTCTATGGAGGATCTATTTAACGATCTCAAATCATTTAAAGACTCTTATCTAAAATGCGTCGCTGATAATGAAAGATATCGCCTAATGCAGGAGAAAATGATCCGAACTAAGGAAATTGAGGAACAGCGACGACTTATAAAGAATAAAGCTGCACAGAAAGTCAATCAACAACAGCTTAATGAAGATGAAAATGGTGTTATTGACAATCTGTTGGAGGCGCTAAAATCCGGCGAAGGATTTGCTACTGGACGCGGGGACCGACAACGGCGTCGTCCACCCAGAGGTGGAGCTGATCGTAAGAAGCAGGTGCAACGAAGCCGTTCTAGGATAGGTGCTAATAGTGGTATCGATGACTTTTTAGTGTCTGAGCATAACGAATTCGGTCTCAGTTCAAGCCCTCAGTCGGGTGCTGCATAACACAAACTTGCTTTCCTGTGTGCATGTCTGTCTTTCATATCGTTATCTATTCCTATAGTTTACAGAAGTGAAATGATCCCAACAATTTTAATTATATTTTACACATAACTGCACATACCGTCTATGTTTGTTCAAAGGTCATGTACGGCGTATGTATACATTTTTGTTGTTCAATGGATACTGCTTGAATATTTTTGCAATTTCTCTATCGGTTATCGTTTTTGTTCTATCTTTAACATTTCTGTTTTGAACAATGTTATTTTGCAAGTTTTGGCGTTATTAAATTTTCTGTTATTTTTGTACGTACATTGAAAAACTTTTTTGTATAGAACTGTAATATGGTTTTTGTTGTCGCCATGTTGTATTCACATTCCATGTAGAGCATATTTATTTGCGTGCTTGCAGGAAATCACCTATATGAATTGACCTCCGCAGGTTTTATATTAATCTATAAATTTGGTTAGTTTCGGCACGATTTTTTGCTTTATAATATTTCGCACAAACTAGATAAATTAAAATTAATTTAGCTGAATTAGTACTTACATATGTTTGTTGCCTTTGGGTACATATATTATTATTTACTACTTTTATGTAATACATTTATTAGTGGTAATTTTTTAATTTAATCTCAAATTATTTTTGAGTCTATAGTATATTTTATTTACATTTCATTTAAGTTTAATGTGCTCGTGGTTCTTACACTACAGTTAATTTAGTTATATTGCTCTAAATCTAATAAACCTATATTTTAGTTGGTTGTATTCTGTTTTGCTTTCATCTAGTAAAACTTACTTCATTTTCTATATATATCGACTGCTCCATCATTTTTGTATGTGATTCTTTAAAATATAAGGAGACATCTTAAAAAATAAATGTCTCCTCTATTTTTGTCAGTTATACTATTTTGACACATTATAATATGATTTTTATATAAAATATGAATATATTACCAGTTTTATTATTGTGTACATAATTATATTTAGTTGATGTAACAATAATTATATATATATAACTTAATCCTACCTATTTTGTAATATTATTATGCTTTCATGCTTTATTATCCGCAATATTTTGAGGTATATATTATATCTTTCATTGTTTATATTCCAATACAGCTTCTTGGCATATATAATTACTCTTTGTGTATTTATTATTTTTATTAATAAATAGTTTATTTTGAAGAACATCAACTTATTTAATATTAAATTATGTTCAATAATTTTCTATCTGTTTTTCTCTATTTTTTTATACTTATATCATGCTTAGTAATAATTAACTTAATTAATTTTTGTGGTGAAATATGTGGGTGACTAAACAAGGGGAAGTACTACTTTATTTATCATAAGTTAGTTTGTCGATTAAAAATATAAGTTTATGTTATTAATAGAAAGCAGTATTGTAACTATTAGAAAGCGTGGTAAAGTTGCCTTATTGAACCTTCTATCATTGTGACGCTTTCTAGATCGTAAGTAAGGTACAGAGTGATTGCACGTACATATTTAGCAGTTATCGATTGATTTCTTAGTCATATTTACCTTTATTGGAACAGAAGTGGTGCAATGGCTATGCATTCTTGTGTGGTCATTTTTATGACGGCTAAATCCAGACAATACAAGTCTTATTCTAGTTTTATATTGTTGTAGTTGAGTATTCTGTGTGTTTTTCAGTTTCTCAACAGTAAATATATGATGGCTTGTATAATGTAGTATTATATTATGGTTAGTTATATCCTTTTATTTATGTATATTGTTACTTTAGGAATAATGCTAAAACTAAACAACTGTATTTTTTCAATAGTTACCTTGATAAAAAATGAATCTTTCTGTTGCACATTTTTAATGTTGAAAATATTTAAGAGTACGAGAATTATTTTAGTTTTTGTCTTCCTATATTTCAGTTTGAAATCTTGTTAAACCTATAAGTTGTGGCATTCATTTAAGAAAAACTATTTTCTTATTAGATATCTTTATGGATAATTGTGCGTTTTTGTTTCTGTTATTAGTGTCTGACTTATATAATACACTTCAAGAATTTTAAAACAAAACATAATTTTACTCTGTATAGAATCAACAAAAAATCAATAAAACTATAATTTATGTTTATAGCGGCCAATCATTTAAAGCTCTAGATGTTTTATTTTAGCAGCCGCCTTAATTTTTTCTCGGACAATTTTTAATGTTATTTTTTGGGTACTGTTTCAGCATGTTTTTCAAAAACGTATTAACCTAAATGACAATTATTGTGCATTTTTGCTAGTTATATACCTGCATAAGTATTCGTCAAACTGTCAAAGTATATAAGCCAAAAAGGATATTTAATAAAGTAACTGAACTCTTTCAGGATACGTATTCAATTATGGTTACTCTTAATTATCTAACGAATTATAGGGTCAGTCAACAGTTATCTGAATAAAGTCCTATGAACATAACATTATTTCCTTTTTATTTCGCAACCTGTTATACTTATGTAATATATAACTATAGGTGTATTATTATTATTACATGTCCATTAAACAAAACTGAATGGTTTAGGATTACCCAACACACCACAGTCAAACAAACGAAGTCAAATGAATAATTATATTTTAATATATAATTATAAATCAATATATATTTCAAAATCCATCTATTGAAAAATTAAAAATTTACTGTTTTTTTAAATTAACATAGAGGGAAGAAAACTGTTTTCCATATTACATGTGGATTTTCATTGTCATAATCTTAGTGTTAGTTATTATCTTAAAATTAATTCATGGGTGATGGTTTAGACATTATATTATTGTTTAATTTACAGCACACTTCATTATATAAACAGTTTTTACATAAATCTTATTTTGAAAAATTCAATCATTGTATGTTAAATTGAGCGATATATTTGTCATTTAGATGTTTCTAAAACTGTTTTAATTACACCTGTGAACTTTAACCCAGTAACCAATTACATAAAACCTGATTTCCAGAGATAAGTATATCATACATATACTTACTTCATATCCATATTATATAGTATACCTTTCATTTTATTGCATTACGCAGCCTATAAAATGTTTAAATAAGATTTCCACATTGTAAATGTTATGGACATATAGAACAGGGTGGCCCAGAAGTTACTACGTTTCAATAGAATCGATAGTTTTGAGTATTGATTTTCTTTAGTTTTGATTTGGATTTTTCTATAGAATAATCATAAATATGTTGCTATATTGTATGTACGTGTTGTATATGTCAAGGATTGAAATCAGCTTAAATTTCCAAATGTAATGTAAATTTATTATTTTGATTTTATCTATTGGGCCAATTCAATTTATATTAACTAATATATAGGTACATAATATATATACTAATAATACCCGATACATTTGCTTTCAGTTTTCTTTAATATATATTATTGATCGATTATTCCGAAATATATCGGTGAAAATTGACACAGTTACATATTTTTTTATGTTTAATTAATTTCAGTTTAGTTTATTGCATTCCAAGTCTCATTTAATATTTTGTCAGTTAATACTTTAAATGTAATATATATATATATTTATTGGAGATTGATTTTTGATTGATTTATTGAGATTTACAGTATATATGGAGATTGATATTCATAATTATAAAATATAATTATAAATATTCAATTATTGTAAAATTTATGAATTTATAAAATATGGTTTTTGTATATTTTACCTCCTATAATTATACTTTAGTTATTTATTTTTGGTAAATTGTTGGCATTGTTTAGCAAATTTATGATAATAATAGCGTTCCAACAAGTCATAATATACAACTACAATAGCTGAATCTTTTTGGGTAGCTAATGCCACTATTATACGCATATTTATAATCTCCAAGGTGTACATATCTATTGGCTCCTTAATTGTAATTATGACCAATAAAATGTTATTATGGCTAAACATAAGTTAACTTCTCATTATTATTCGATCTAAAATGGTGTAGTCCCGATCAGGTAATAGTCTATTTCTAGCATATTATAAGAAAATTATATTAATTCTATAAATATGTGCCTATAAATTCTATAAATATGTGTTTTCCCCTAAGAAATATACGATTATTATGTTTTCGATTTGAAAAAACCTTTTCATACGTACATTACACGTATACTATACAGTCAGTTAAAAAAACTATATTAAATTAATTTACACAATAACCTTATAATAATCCCTTCACATTTTGAATTTAATTGTTACACATATAAAATTAATAATAAACAAATTAATATGACGCATTCAATCGTAATATATTCTATAACTTAAACGTGATTTAATTTTTTTTATATTAGTATAATATAATTTAATGATTCCTTATTTCATCCATTGCAATATTTTATAATATATTATTTGATCCTGTAGGATGTAAACTTAACTATATAAACTAACTGTGATGCTATAATTGACAAACTACTTTAACTACCTTTATTATTCACTATCTAAACAAATGATTTTGTATTTATTAATTTCAGTGAGATGTAAAGAAACGGTTGTGATTGTGATCGTACATATTCCAATAATCAAAGTGTATTATTGAGTGTTTCTGATAGCATAAACATTTTATATATCAAGCCAAAGCGCGTAGTATAAACACATTCATTTCTACACTGCGTTTATATTTAGCTTACTGATAGATAATCGTGTTTGATTACTGGATCAAGTTAGGAAGTGATTTTGTGGATCAATATATAATTTAAGTATATTTAAATTTAGGATGAAAATAATATGATTGCATTTAGATCTTTTCTGTACAGACATAATTATAAATAAAATTTTATAAAATTAACATTTTGACCACATCGTGAATATTTTGATTTAAGATGTAAATATTTTATCATATCTATATTAAATTTGAATCTTCAAATTCGAGTTATATGAATTTTATTACTTAATAATCGACATTATAATTAAATAAAATTATATTATTTTACATTTTTTTTAAAAAATACAGATTTTATTTGCATTAGTTTATTAAGAAGTTGTTACCTGTAAAACATATACAGATATACACTGACACATGGGCAACATTTATGTTGTTATAGTAGGCTTAGATATTTAAATAGACGTTGTCCTTACTTTAATTATTTATGATAATGAGTTTAGCTTTGAATCAATAATAGAAGTAGACATTGATTTTTTAGGAATGTAGTATATTGTGTAGCACAAAGCTGATCTGGTTGGGTACGTTTGTTGACATCGCTAGACACGCAGTGTATGTAATGTCAACTATAAATAATTTGCATTCTATGCTATGCTGTTATGTTTTGTAATATTATATGTTCTACATAGAAGCTAAATATGTTACACAATAAAACTTTAGAACCTCATGAATAATGCTTTTATGAGAGGTGATGTAATTTAATAGTAATCCGTCTAACACTTTTTGTAATTTTTTACACCATGATTATGCCACTTTGATGAAATGTGAATCCTTGGGCTTTTTGTATTAATTGTAATACAACTTTGTAATATTTTTTTTTGCATTCCTCACAAGTGAACATTATTTACCTTTATGTATTATAGTTTTTATGTTAATGAAAATATTAGTAATCCTGAATTAATTGTTAAGTAACTTTTATTTTTTAAAGGTATTTCGTAGAATATTTTAGAAATGGAATATTTAATTCCTATTTTATATTTTACTTAATTTAATACTAAATTGTGTCATTTTGTTATAATAATATAGAATAGTATTTTGAAATTATGTTTTACGATAGCCATTACACCTGCATATCACTAATTTATTTAGAGTACTTTACCAAAACCTAATTAGATTTTGTGATGGAGCGATTTTTTAAAACTCTTCAAAAACAATAACAGATTAAAAATAAAATATTTTAAATAGTAGACCAAGTTTTCTAACGATTGTATTATATCGTATTTTTAATTTGGTCTAGATTTTTTTTCTTTGTGTAATCAAATGATAATAATAGAGAATTTACCAATTTTATATAGTTTATAAAGTGTTAATCCATTTACTAGTACCAATTAAATTCAAAATTGTTTTTATGAATTTGTTATTTGACTAGCAAAAACTTCACAATTTAAAAAAAAAATCAGATAATTATAAGATTTAGATATGGATCACATTATTATCCTTAGGTTGTTCCAAACCTATCATATCAACATTTTGACATAAAAATGCTTTCTCATTTCCACCACACTAATTTGTTTACTTCGGTTTACGATCATGGGATCAAATATGAACCGAACATTTCTGTAATTTTACTGTTTTTATTAAAATTTACAATTTATTAAAAAAAAATTAAAAGTCAAAAGTGTTAATTCTGTGGAGTATCATACAAACATAGAATTGTTTAACATGGTGTCACTTAGAGAACTAATGCAAACGTAATGGAAACATTTCACAAACAAACCACAGTGTCTATACATTAATGAGACGGTAGCTATAGTAACGATCTCCACATACAAACCACAGTGTTTATATATTAATCAGACGGTAGCTATAGTAACGATTTTCCAAACAAACCACCGTGTTTATAGATTAATGAGACGGTAGCTATAGTAACGATCTTCACAAACAAACCACACTGTTTATAGATTAATGAGACGGTAACTATAGTAACGATCTTCACAAACAAACCACACTGTTTATAGATTAATGAGACGGTAGCTATAGTAACGATCTTCACAAACAAACCACAGTGTTTATAGATTATTGAGACGGTACAGCTATAGTAACGATCTTTCTTTAAACATTCTGACAAGAAGGTTATTATTCCAAAAGTGCACAAAGCCTTCTTTAAAATTTATTATTTTTCTCGGTATATCTTGTATGGATTTTATAACCTCTATATCTTATATCTTTATATCTTCTATGTATTTTCCACAACGCTCTTTGATTGAGACTAAGATATTATTATTTTATTCTCTGTATCAAATACATATTAAATTTAACATTGTTACAAGTGTCATCATTTTAAACAGCCCGTCTGCTACGGAATGGCCTAATAGATGGAGCCGCTCTTCTTCTACCCTCCGGAATTGTGGCCTATCAAGGCGGCAGTATATCGAAGACCGACCCGTCCGGTTTAGCTGCCTTGGTCCCACTCCTGGCCAGAAACACGGAGCAGTTCAACTCCCTGGTTCTCAGAAGTACTATTAGTTTGGCGGTTTCTAATTCCTGTGTTACTTTTCGTCCCTACAACAAGACTTCTCGAAGGTGTGTGGTAAAAAACATTAGGAATTTCTATTAATCATTAAATATTGTGCATTAATGTTTAACGTGTGAAATTTTCATCGAACTAGTATCTAATTTGCTGCGAAAAAACAAAAATTCCGACAGAAAAAATAATCGTTTGTAACATCCAATTACGTCATAATTCTTCATCATCATCATCATCATATATATCGTAGATTTAACGTTTAGAATAAAGTATACTTTATTTCACTTTAAATGTTAAATCAAACCGTTGATAATTCACAGGTCAACCCATATTTTGGTAGAGCTAATTCTAAATAATTTTGATATGCTAAATTCAAAAATAATATCAGTTTTGATGCATCACGTATAGTTATTGAACAATGGTTTCTGTCTATCATGATGGTTTCCATTATATTGTACAACATATTTTAGTATATACATTACAATATATGAGGTCTGTCCCAAAAGTAAGTTTCCCTGTAATGTATAGTATGTCAGGTAGAATATTTAAAAAGTTTGTTATTGCTTTTATAAAAACAATACCATTCATTTATTCAATAAACCTCGTACACAGTATATGTGCACAGCAGCAGTTATATTAGTATAGTTTCATATATAATATGCATTGAGGTAACTTTAATTGCCACCATAAATCAGATAACTAATTTTTATTCGAAGTGCTTAGCCTACCTCGCATGTTTTACAGTAAAGCTTGGTGACCAAGATAAACATTGAGCCCCGCATTTTGTGTAAAACTTGTACAGAACATCTTCGACAGAAAACTCGAGGTAAACGAAAAAGCCTGAACTTTGGCATACCAATGATCTGGAGAGAAGCAAAAAGCCACCATGATGACTGTTATTTTTGTGCTATTTGATGTGTCTAGTGGAAATGATGAAGATCTGATAACGGCTAACAAATTAAATGATGAAGACTTTTATTGAGAACATTTTAGTTCAACTTTTTTATCAAGAAGAATTAAATGATTTGGTTAGAGATCTTTACTTGTCCAAGGAAGCTGCAGAACTGTTGGCTTCAAGGCTAAAAAAAACCTTTTGCAGCCAGGCATTCAAATTACTATATACCGGGCGTACCGCAAAAGAGATGCAGATTGTCTCCCGTTTTTCACCTAAGAAGACACATTTGTGTTCTACAATGATCTGAAAGGCCTCCTTTTGCAAATGGTTTTTATAGAGTACAGATCAAAAGATTGGCTTCTATTTATAGACAGCTCACAAATAAGTTTAAAGTGTGCTTTATTACATATTGGAAATATTTATGGTTCCATTTCAATTGGTCACTCTACAAAAATGGCAGAAAAGTATGATGTGATTAATTATGTATAGAAAAAGATAGAATATTACAAACACCAGTTGAACATTTATGTAGAATTAAAGATTGTCAATTTCTTACTTGGATATTTGTCTGGATTAACTAAGTCTCCTTGTTTCATTTGTTTATGGGACAGCCGTTCTAATGCTCAGCATTGCATGCATAAGAAAGGATTGGCCCTTGCGAGAAAAGGCACAAATGAACTTTATTGAAGAACCATTGGTAAATTCGGACAAAGTAATTTTCCCACCACTCCATGTGAAACTTGGCTTTATGAAACAATTTGTAAAAACCTTGAATAAGGATGGTACTTGCTTCAATTACATATCGGCTATGTTTCCTGGCCTCGGCATGGAAAAGATTAAGGGAGGCATATTTGGTGGCCCTCAAATAATTAAATTGATTGTAGATGGACATTTTGTCAACACAATAATGAGATAGAAGCTTCTGCATGGTTGTCTTCTGATGTAAATATTTTGTTACTAATCATTTTATTATTAAATAATTTTAATACTTTTGATTATAGCGTGATTTAGGTGAAGAATACTAAAGCAAAAAAACTAGACCTGATGCAGCAAAATTAATAATATTTGGATTTAACACATCTAAACTAAACATAATTGAGAAGAATAAAAATAAATTTGGAATTTTTGTCATTTTAAGTGTTTTCAGTCATGGTAGAAAAATGCAGGTTTCTCATTTAATATGTTCAAAATAATTTGGTAAAATGGATTAATTATTGATAAAACGAAAATATTATACTGGTTAAATTTTTATGTTTATAAAGAGGTAAACCTTTTGATTGTTTTGAAATATTGAATTTTAATGACATAATAAAATTATTGATATTTTTAAGTATTGAATATTATGTAAATATTGAAAATTAAATATTGAATCCGAAGCAGTTTTCTCCATGAATATTAATCTTTGATTTGCGGATACTTCAATACGCATGTATACATATGCACTATTTTTTATTGAATTGAAATTGAACTGAATATATAGTTATTTTAATATACATTAAGTTAACATTTAAAATATAAAAAATTTACCCGAAATAGTGCAATATATGAGGATGTTGAATACCTAGAAACAACATTTTGCTAGAAATATAACATTACAATTTTTTATAATTATTTGCCTTTATTCTATGAACAATTAATATGTTTATAACATCCAGAAATAAGTCCATATTACAAAGAACATCTTAATTAATTATTCTTTTATCTATTGCACTGTAAAAATTGGTTGTAACTTAAATTTGAAGGAAAAACTGGAGGACAATTTCGTCGGAAATTTAACCTATTTTTCAAGGTAGGCAAATGCAAAAGTAGCTAAGGTAAACAAGATAAATAAGAAAATAATCAAATTACCTTAGAAAAACAAATGAATGGAATTTTAGAATATTGATAACAATTATGGATAGCCTATACAATCATTTTAAATAATTCTTTATAAATAAACAAATAATATGAATTATAACCAATTTTAATCAATTATTTAACTTTTTCTAGCATTGTCATAATAATTTAATATTTTACAATTAGTGGATATTAATTATGTTTTATTTAACAAGAAATGTAAAGTAAACTTTAAATAAATACGTTATTTTTTAAACAATTTACGTTCTATAAATTGCCATTGTTTGTTTATCTTAGTTACGGATTTAAGTCACAACCATAAAAATTGAGATTTTTAATATCTCAAAATTTTTATTGTTTCACCATTATTCAAGAAATTATTTTAAAAGTTTCTAGATGTTTAATTCTAGATTCAAACAAAATTCTGTTCAATGTATATAATATTTATATATTATGTTAACTTTACACTCAAAAGCTTAGTTTAATCCAATAACAGTTTATCATGCTCAATACTCAAAATTAGATGCAAATTTAATTAGAGAAATCACAAAATTCCTTTCCCCAAATTATTTAGTTAGACGTTTAGTTTCATTAAATTCGTGAAACATGGTCTGCTTAGCTCATGAGGGTTACCTCCTCCCGTCCAATTGCCTTGGGAAACAGTAAAAAATAAATCGACCTTCAAATAGTTAAGCTGACAATTTGACAGAGTTTGCATATTATGAAAGGTCAATGAATTCCAACCGTCTCTCCCCACAAGATACTTCGTCATACAGAATAGGCTGTTGTCCTTAAACGTAATAGGCAGTTTTACAATGTTCAAAAAACTTACTTGCATACTGTTATGCGGCGAAGGGACTTTTCAAATTGTTTATTCGGGTAGTGATATTTTATTATTATTATTTTTTATTCATACGTGACATTTTGCACAATTATTGCAGTTTTCTCTATTTCTGGATGGCTGATATAGGCCTATATGCATGTGGGCTATGCACCATTCATTGGGCTGTGGGAGTATTTGACTTAGACATCTCCATAAGACGATTACTATATGCCTAGTAATATTATAGCTATTCATTCCAGTGGATATCAGTTATTGCAAAAAAATTCCCCACATATAAAGAGGGGTAATTCGTATTCTAGCTTATGTAAAAGGTTTAACGAGAATCCACATTTTATCTGTTAACCACAGTATTTCATCGTATCCTTCAGGTTAAAATGTGTTAAACGTTTACTTTACGTTGAAACTGACAGTTGATAATCCAGTTTTCGGGGTATTTATTATAAGATAACAGTGTACTATAGGCCTATATATACATATATTGGCGCGTGATATAGTCTAATGGGTAGTATGCGTAATGATAGGGTTAAACAGAGGATCAGTAGATGAAACTTACAGTTTAACAACAACTATTTGAGAAGTAATGAGTAATTATATTAATAATTTTTAGCAATTCGATGCTATGATATGCGGATGATGTTAAATTTTTGATATTACGCGGCTGCTACGTTGAAATAACCAATCCAAATATTATATCTAAAATAATAAACACAGTCTATAAACATGTATGTTGTCATTTAGTCCATTATGTGATCGATTATTTGGTTGTGGCTTAACCTTTCTCAAACGTTTATTGTAATTATTGAACTAATTATAGTCAATGCAATTAAAATAGGATAAAAATTAATAAGAAGTAATCATTCAGTTAGGCATCCACGGTCTTTGTGAAATTCTATACGCAGTGCGCTTTGAGTGTTTAGGTGGTGTTTAAGGGGAGGTTGACAACCCCCCAAGACCCCTAACTTTCCATTGACCAATTGAAATTTGTCTTTAAAAAGATTTGATGACATTTGTATGACTTGTTCATTTCTATTATTATTTTTTTACTGATGTCGTTATAATATACCAACTTTGAAAAAGTATGAAGGAATAAATGAATGCTTTTTAAAGGTCTCGAAAACATTCTATGTAACTCAATTATAGAATAATATTTTAAGAATATTTATTTCTGCTTATTTGTCATTGTTTAAATACATGAAATAAATCTAATTTTTCTGCTAAATTACAACTTTATATAGTTTATTGCGAGTTACTATATATATATATATATCTATACATTTCAAATAACTTCGAGTATTAGAACATGATAATATTGTCGACTATATCTTTTGAAGCAGTCCGGACATCAGAAAAATAATACAATATTTATTTGTGATGAATCGGTCTATTTGAAACTTGTTTTAAGATCATTTTGATATGAATGAACCTCTTGTTTCATGTAATGTGTTGACTTGTATCAATGTTTCTCTTTACAATCATAACTACTTTGGTAAAGTTTGCACTATTACACAATGCATAGGTTGAAATAAATGCTACCAATATAGCTATAGCACAAATAAATAAGTTATAATTAGATCTACTTTTTTATGTAGATCCAATATACTAATCCTATTTTTCAATGATCTGGTTTAGTTCAAACCGGATAACAATATCGACTTGAACTTATCAAAATAGTTATAATTTTAAATTTACGATTATAAACATTTACATCGATATGATACCATTGGAGGTCAATACGAGAATTTCACATTTTTAACATACCCAGTTACTGGTCCAAGACTACATCAAATACCATTACATTTTTATCATTGACTAAATTTTGTAAATCTGTTTATTGCTTATATATATGTATAGCAATTCATATTTTGCTTTAATATTGGGTTTTTTTAGGCAGAATGTTTTATTGCGAAAATATTTTTTGTCAGTAATCCAAAAAATCATTTTATAGAATAAGCATCTTTTACGAAAATGAAAAAATCTTCAAGGCACGGTTACGTGACCTAGTGGGCGTCAACCAAAACAGAATTGAAGCCACTTTCTGATATCTCCTAGGTAATATACGAACCGCCTTCCCTCTCCATATACCAATTTTTTTCATTAATTTATAATGAGAGTCTAAATTTTATAATAAATGTTTTTTACATAACAAATTAATTAATAACACAAAAGTACATGAATATATAAGTAATTAATAATAATATTAAATAAATAAACATTAATTAATATACTAAAAATATATTTTATAATATTAAATAAAGACAAGTAGTGTTCACTTGTGAGTAATGGAAAAGATAAACGACAATAAAATTTAAAGTTTAATACAATTAATACAAAATATCCGAGCTTTAACCTTTCATCAAAAGGCATAATCATAGTGTGAAAAATTACGAAGAAGGTGTGAAAAGTACGAAACTTTAAATTTTAATGTGGTTTTTATTAATAATATAAATAAACAATAAACAATAAATAAACATACATATTTGCATAAGAACATGAATTTTGAAAAGATTTAGAATAGGTAACATATCAAAAATATATAAGGAATCTTGCAGCATACCAATCATTCGGATGTACTAATTGTACTATAGATGTACTAATCATTCGGATCAGACTATTGTATCGCTGTCTTGTTGAACAAAATTAATCACGGTGTAGTTATCTATTTTAATGATTTCACTTTTACATTGGTAAAATTGTAAAAAGTAAAATTTGCCAACACACGAAACACTTACTTATTTTATAAAAGCGGAACATATTTAACTTAAACAATTTAGCTCAAATAACAAACAAAATGAAACAGTTCTGAAACTGTTCTGAAACAGTTCTGAAACTGAAGAAATTTCTTATTTATTTAACGACACACTCTAAATGGTACTGTCACCCACCACCTTCCGTCAAACAATATTTGAAATATTAAACTATATGCTGATTTTTTTAAATTTAGCTAAACAAACTATAGAATGTGCATTTTATTAAACATAATTCTTTTATAATAAATGTTGCGAACTGATTAACGGCCTTTTTGAATTTTATATAACTTTAAAAAGTACTTTTAAAATTTACATTGTGATCTGACCACTATTATAATGCCACCATATTGTACTACTTTATGTCATTTGAACAAGTCACAACAGGTGATATTTAAACACTTTGGCCTTTAAGAGTATAATTTCGTATACAATAAACTCAAATATTTTAATCAAATATGTATGAGCTATACTAAATCATATAACTTATTGTCGACGTCAGTAATAAGTATCGATTCATCAAGCTACAATAATGAAACATGTTTTTATATATATATATTTTTAATTATACAGCTTAATCAATAAAGTATATGTTTACCTACTCTATGGTTTAAACAATATAACAACAATACAAAAAGACGAAATAATAAATAAAAGCAATATTTACAAGTTTGTCAGTAATGATTATTCCTTTACATATCTGAAACGTGTTGGTCAACACAAAATATCTAACCTTGATTATGTACAACAATTGGGGATCATTTATCGAATACCTCAATTATTACCACTCCCACACTTGAGGCATCCACATTTTTTTTAAATAAATGTGATTAATTATATATGAAATATCTAAATCATTAAAAAAATCATGACTAAAAATTACGTGACTTTAATAGTATATGTTATTATGTGCATCGAAGAAATAGACAATTTTAATTGGTTTCTATTTTCCTTAGCTGTCAAATTGTACGGATGAAAAATATATTTTCAAAAAGTGACGAACACATTTCAGTTACATTACGAAGATGTGATCCAAATAAAAGGATCAGAATCTTTTATTAATTTGCAAGTAGCATTCTCACTCCCAGACCTATACAAAGCGTTAATTATGTATATAAAATTATATATATGTGTGTGAGTGTGTGCATACATAAACTATAATAAACTAGGTATAGTTCAACTAATATCCTGTTTAAAGCAACCCTCATATTATAGTATGGAAAATTGTATTATTTATGTGTGTGTACATAAACTACGATAAGCCTTTACATAGTCTAACTAATATGTCTTTCAACGCAGTTACCCTCATAATACATGATTATGGAACATGTAATTACGTAGAACATTATTATTGGTATGCAACATTTTATAGTATAGACATTAGAGGGATACTGACTGATATAACAATATATTATATGAGTATTTTATTATTTAATTGATTCATGTACAATAATGTGTCTGCTCTGAGAAAGTTAATGTTATATTATATTTAATAATAGTATTTTTTTAATTTGTAATTGCATATACATATATCCTGTATAAACGGCAAAATAATAAAACCTGGAGGGACGCGTGTATTTTTAATCTTATTCCCACGGGTACATCCTTATTTTAACCTGTTTATATTGACAGTAAACCCTTTTTCGTTCAGCTATACTACGTGAAATGATTGTTTACTTATTTTAGCAAGGATCTAATCGAAAATTATCCATTAACTACCCGTTTGTCTGTCAACAATAATTTTGTAGATATGGTAGCTAAAATAGATAAATTTCGATTTTATATTTACGTTACCTTCATATACCATTATATTTATGCGTTCAAATTGTGTTCGGTTAAAATATAAACAGGGGCGGATTTGGGGGGGGGGGGGGGGGAACGGGCCTGCGCCCCCCCTAAAATAATTATAAGACGCCCTTGAGCATTTAAATAAATTGGCGCCCCCTTGAAAAGTAAAGAAGCACCCCAAATAAATGACTTTTTATAACATATAAATACGCGCCCTTTTAATGATTCCGCCCCCCATAAATCAAAAAGCTGTATCCGCCCCTGATAAACTGTTATAAGTAAAGTCGATTGTTAGGAATCTGTATCTAGTTAAGTACATTCATACGTTTAAAGCCCATTTTTGATATCATTAAGTTGAAGATTTTTCGAAGTGACTCCTTACTAAGTTACTGTATTCAGGAGTTTTAGAAATAAGAAAATTAATTTGGAAAGAAGAGTGAAATTTCTAAAAGTGTAGTAGCGTGGCCAATCATTTAACCTTAAATTTCCTTTTCGACAGTTATTACTTGCAAAACGAAAGTAATTTTTTCATTATTCATTCTTTCAAAATGCAATTGTAGTTTAAAGCTGGGATTTCATCAACTATGACATTAGCTTTAATTAATAATTAACATAACACAAATTTTCCCATTTGACATATATTTTATATTTGCACAACTGTTCAGTGCTTGTTTGTTTTTGTCTTCTATAAAACATTATGTAAATATATAAAATTCTCATAATCACACTTTAAATTAAATTGTTTTAATCGTAAACAATTTTCAATAGCTGGAAAAAAAAGTCAACACTCCATTTTTTGAAAAATTAAGAATATGGACACATTAAAAAAAATTATCCGAAAAGTGCTTATATTTGTACTAGCCTATAACTTATTTATATTTTTAAAATATTCAGGGGTCGTACACTTTCATTCCTTTATAATTTTATCACACTTTCATACTTTTTTTCATACATTTTCAAGATTTCATTTAATTTTAATGCTTACAACAATTTACATTATCAAGATTTAATTATGCCTTAAAACTGTTCTTGTGTATTTGTTACCTTTTTGTCTATTTGTCTACTAGATACACAATTTAATGTGCTATATGGTTATATTCTAAAGTATTAATGGTCCTCAGCATGGCATCAATGTATACCTATTATGTATGGTTTAGTGATCTTATGGGTACTTTAAAAAACATCATTTTCTACTATACATATATCCATATTTGACACATTATTTGTATTTTATGCATATGATAATTAATCACTTGTCAAATAAGAAAATGACATAAAACTGTCAAGTAACATTTTAAAATATGTATTGTAGTATATTATATTTATATTATAATCTAATAATGTGTTTTATTCAGTATAATGAGTTTCTAAAATAGCATTCTTTTATCGAAATTGCCATACATTTTTATCATCAAGCTGTACAACTCCTGGTATATTGTAGAACACGGAATATTTATTAAATCAATAAAAAATATGTCGGCAATAATTAATAAAAATGTATTATAAATAGGGTTTTGCGTTAACATTTTTGTCATAAAGTATTTATTTTAATTGTATGAACAGAAATAATTCAATGATTAAATTAAAATGTGAAACATATTTAGAAATATCTTTTTGATAATTAGAAACGATATTATTCCGTCACTAACATAATAATTAAAGTTGTAATAAGTATTTAAATTTAAACAATTGCATTTATTCTGTTCCAGCTAATACAACTTTGAACGTTTTTAGTTGTAACAGATGTTAATTCTTTTTACTTTTGATTTTTTAAATTTTCGCTGCCATACAACCGCAAAAACTAAACCGCTATTATAGGTTTAGGGGTGCCCGTGTGTGTTATGTAGGATTCTGTTGCCTTGCTTGCCTAGATCAAGTTGACTTATTATTTGTCCAAATAATTAAATCTCAAGATCAAAGAAAATATTAACAGGAAAGAAAGGTTCGCTTTTTCTCTCATGTACCCTATAGATTTGCACTTAGTGAAAGTAGAAATTTGATTAATTACGGTGGATAGCTCTTAATATTCTGGAAATATTGTCGCGGTTTCTTATATAAAATGAAGCTTTGTTCGCCATGGCGAATAGGAAACTACACATTTCGCGATTTCCGTAGAATCAACAAGCGTGTTCTGTTTGTTGTGAGTAATAAATTAATTTAGACAATTTTAAATAATATATTTGTCTGCCGTGTATTTTTTGTATACAAAGTACGCATTATAGATGACACACGCTGCTTTTAACCATTATCGAATGTCGAATATATTGCAAAATACACTGTCTGACAAGCGTAGTTGATCCAGTCCTGTGATCACATGTGCCTTGTGATTGTTATATAGGCAACACTCAATCAAGGTTGAAAAACGCAAAACTATTTTTCAACATTTTTTCAACGCATGTAGAACTGGAATTACTTGAAATTATTAAATAATGAAGTAATGCAGGTCGTATACTTAGCATGCAGACACCCTGTTATAAAGAATATGTGTGGAGAAGTTCAATGTAAATAGACCATTATGATGTATGTAATGGAAGTAAGGAATAATGTAATTATAGTTATTATATATTGAAACTTTATGTCAAATAGTATTTCAATGTTACATAATAAAAACCATTTATTATGTTAACGTCAGTCAAATGAAAATTGTCATGTAAGTAAGTAAAGATGTCTGAAAAGTGCAAATGAATAGGCCTACTCGCTCCCTCATACAACGCATCACACAAATAGATCGGGTTGACATTTCATTTTTCTATTTGAGTTAATAATTATTATTCATACAATAACGCTAGAACTATATACAAAATATACAATACGCTAGTATATATATAACTAGGCGATGCGATGTTTGAGTTGAGTCAAGTTTGAAGGTTGGAGGTTGAGTCAATTCGACCACATATGTCATACACACTATTCAAATAAGTATGTGCTACTATAGACTATTTAACTAGTAAACCTGTCTTGATGAAATTTATATTAGCTGCCTTGTATATAAATTATTCCATCTGTACGACAATTCATAACAAGGCAGCTGTACGACAATTCATAACAACAAATTTTGCTGAAACTTAGTATGATTTTGAAGTTATATAAAAGTAGGCTTTATAAGTAGATGCTTGGCCTATATGTTATATCGTGTTTTGCCGCAGCGGTGTCTGCGTAAAACTAATAATAATTTTTTTTATTCAAACGAAACTGAAAATTAAGATACCAACAACCACTTGGTTCCCTTAATCATTTATTCTGTGTAGGCATGTGTATCACCATCGAACCATTTAAACTATGGATTAGTATCTTGATTCGGGTTTCATTTGAATTATTAAATAAATGTATCTATAGGTGAAACAGCCATTTACATCTTTCCATGCATATGGTATCACCTATTTTTATCGAGAAAAGTAGTTTATGTATGCAACATTTGAATTGAATTATTTGATCCGATCTTGATCCTATAAATTTTATAATAAATATTTAAAAAATCATAGTCCGGATTAGTTAAAAAAACTATTATTTTCAGAGTGAACAATTTCCGATACAATTTTATGAAATTAGTATATTAACTAAATGACTATTACTTATTTTCTGCAATAAAAATATGCAAGTGGTCTGTCTGTTAGTCGTAATTACTAATTTTAGCGGTTTTTCTGAACAATAATGATTCGTTAATCGTACATGTTGAAAATTATTACAAATGTTCAGTCTATCCAACCAACTGGAATAAAACCTTCCATTATGATATTTGTGGAAGTATTACATTTTTAATAATTCAATTATGTATAGGCCTAAATACCAAGAAAATGTCAAAAACATTTAAGAAAATTAGTATTTTTGTCTTTAACTTTTTTCATTATAATATTTAGTTACATATTTATTAATTTAATTTTAATACATTTTAAAATTGTTAATGCTTTTTCTTCGATACTTTCGACATTATATATGACATAAAACATATTTTTAATTGTACGTATTTTACATATTTTGTCGAGGTCATTTATTAATACAATATCATTATTTATTCCAAAGAAATATTTATAAAAATATTATATACTTCGTGCTTATAAGTTTAATTACAGTTGCAGCTAATACTATCGTTAAAATATATTATATTTTCCGAATCTCTTCCAGTATCTATTGCACCGCCGTGGAAACCGAGGGTGGCCTTCTCATTTGCCGGGTTAAACAGGGAGTATTTGTTGCACACTTCGGCAAGAACAAACTGGCAACAGCCGCTGTTAAGGCTACCGAAGACTTCTGTGACATTATCTAGGTATTGAGCGGGCCCAGCTATGAAGGATGATTGTTCTGTGTATATATATATATATATATGTTGAGTGTATCAACTGCATACTTTACACATTTTAATTAGAATGTTTATATATACTAAGTAGTGTACATAGTATTTTAATTCTACATTTATAGTTCATTTGTACATAGTTTATTATATTTGTAACATTTTATCAGAACGCAACAATGAATACTTTTGTGGTACATATATTTTCATGGATATGTTTCAATTATAATTTAGAACAAGTATTTTAATACATATGTCATGATATATGTTTTCAATTTTGTTTCGAATACTTTTCTAAAATTTACTTTCTGGTTGTCTAAAGACTAAATGCAAGATTTATTTATAACTATAGTATAGGTGAATATCTCAATTATAAAATAGTATACACTAAACAAGGTACGCTATATAAAGGAATTTTAAATTAGTTGTAATTTACCAGGATTGATGGTTTAGCTTTTAAGAGAAAAAATAATTATCATTAATATAATATGTCCCCCCAGCCCTACTTGTCATCATTTTGAAAAATAAAAGACATTACACATTTTTTAGTGATTTATAAATTGGGTTTGGAATCACAAGACATTTTTATTATCAATTTATTTTTTCAGTATATTTTTCGAAACGGTAACTGTTTCAGTTGATTTATTGAATATTGAAAATAATAAAAAAACAGCTTATTCCAATGTTGTTTAATATGTCATATTTTGTTAACTATGAATAACACGAAAACATTTCTAGCTTCAAAAGAATATCGATTTTTGTATTCACTAGGTGTTGCTGTCAGTACGTATAGTCTAGTATTGTGTCTATTTTCTAGGTGTACTATATTCTGGACATTTGGATTAACTTTTCTTACCAACATGAAATAATTGAGAAAGAATAGATTGCATAGACGCATTTATATTTTGCAAGATATGTGCCTAAAAAGCCTACTTGAATAATAATTATTTTGATACTAATTTCTATAATTCTACACCAAGATAACCGATCATTTTATATCGATGAATTGCATTCAGGTAGGCCCTATATCTACATGTCAAAAATTGCAGTTGTTTCTTAAAGGTATTTTTTCACAGCAAAACTGTTCAACAAATTTTAAATAATAATTTCGAATGTGAAGTCCACATTATTTATTTAAAATAAAAGTAACTTTGAAAAAATAAGTTCAAACTTTGTTCTATAATGTCAAGTTTCAGAGTGTTGGTTGAAAAAATATAGTTGCTATTTAATCATTTGGAATGAGAGTTGTTGATAGTGCAACCTATTATTATTAAGGTAAACAAACTAGCCTATAGTTACACCGAATCATATATATCTGATACAACCTATGATGTTATTTGATATTGATAATTGTTTTGACTGAAATCAATGATGTATATACTTTCTGTAATCTTACTCAATACATCATTTCCATTGACAAAGAGAGAGAGTAAATTCAATTGCTAGTGGTTCGTTATTTTGTATTTTACTAATTTCATGTCTCTTGCTCTTAATAATATCGCCGATTATATTGTAATAATAATAGCACAAAATAAGTTATATAATACTACCGTATAAGCTAGTCACACAATATTTCTCGTTTCTAGTTGTTATATATATATATGGGTATTTACTTTACCCAATAACAGCTCTGCATTTTCATAATTTTTAATTTAATATATTATGCAATGCTGCTAATCTATTATAGGGTTTTTAAAGCAATATAATTATGTTTATTAGTTGCACTATCCTTTAATGACGAAGATTACGTTTTCTAGCAAGATATATAAGATTTGACTGTTTTGTGAAATAATGTGAGTGTGCTCTCATTTCAGTAAAGGTCGTTTGGTACGATAACGACTCCTCTTTTCAATGGCGGTGTCACTAATTTGGGTAAAATTTTGCCCTTTATGAGCAAAACAATTATAAATATATTTTGGGAAATTTTAACATTTTATTACACAATATTGGAAAAAAAAACAGCACTCAAAACGAAAAATGGGGCAGTCAAAATGTGCTATTTCGGAAAAATAACAACAAATTTAACTAATACAAAATGAGATACAAATTAATACAACGTTTACAATAATAAACTTACATAATAAACTTAATAATAATAAACTTAAAATTACAACAATACAAAAATTCCGTTCGAGAAAAAGGATACTAAAAGTGCCTTTCGTGTAAACAACCATTAATAATTATTAAAAAAAAAAAAGTATCAGAAAATGTACAACTAATAATTAAAATGTAATTTTTTAACTTATAAAAAAGCTTACTTAAATCATTTTATTCTAATGATTTAGATATCATGTCTTTTTTCATGAATTAATTTTATTATTATTATTTATTATTATTTCTTAAACTGCAAATTGTTACGTAAATGCCACCAACATGTTTTGTAATATATTTACTGAAATTGGATTTATTAAAAAAATTAATTATATTTTGTTAAATACCAAAAATACGTTCAAACTCCTATTCATAATGTCTAACATTTACTACAATACAAGAAATAGTCAGATTTGACCTCTAAGTATAGCTCATTATTCATGTTGGCCTTTTCAATAATAAATTTACTTCTTAAATGACACTAAAATAGAAAATAATTTATAAACCATTATACTACCTACTCAATATGTATAGGTAAAATAGTACAATGTAAATAATTAATAATCTATAAATTGTTTTGTTATTTGACGTTACGAAAAACTTTCTTTTTAATAATTAACATATGATTAATATATCTATGTTTGCCTATTAAATGATATTTTAAAATTGGAATTATATGTTCTGTTCAAAATTAAACAAAATGCGCTGTTATCAAAATGTTGATTGAGGAGCTATTTTTAAAAGGGTGCCAATTTATAATTTGCTAACATTCTTAAAAGATTTCCAATTTTATTATATAGATACGTTCGCTTCTGTCAGTATACAAAATTCCAAGGACCATTTAAGGAGGAGACGTTCAGGTGGTGTAGAGTAAGCTAGGAGTAGCCTACATAATTATAAACTATTTCAATGTAACATAATATATTCTGTAGGCCTATTGTAGTTAAAACAGAGGTAAATAATGTTTTGAGTTTGTTAGCATTTTGAAAATTTACTTTTGAAGTAATAATATGACGCTATTCGACTCTAGATCGATTTAGAACTTCATTAACAATATTCCAGATACCACACTGTTAGTCGATTTACCAGTCAAAAGTCAGTCGGAATTACTTTAAGTCCAACAGCCCTTTGTGTCGTTTTACAGCTGACTGGTATGCAATGTCAACTATTAATAGTATTAAAAAATTGATATACTAATTTTAATTGGTAGTAATTAATTACTATTCATTATTATTTAATTATTCATTTATTTATTTTAAAAATAATGATATATAAATGTAAAATTCTAAATATGTATGTACACAAATGTTAACAATTAAATAGTTTAAAATATAGGGTTATTGCTTGTATATAACAGTCTATGTAATGAATAATATGAATAATAGTAACTAAGAGCCAACACAAGTCCAAAATTTAATAGAATGTCAAATTATAACATGACATTTAATACAACAATTTCAATCAATGAAAAATATTATACCAGTACATGGAATAAACGCAATGACAAAACACGATAAAAAACGCAGGGTCTGGTAGTATACTTGAATAAGGTATATAATTAGGTACAAAATTAGCTTAAAAGACGCACAATCTCCGAAGTCTCTGAGATTTTTTACTCTCAGTCCACAGAATACCTCAATATCCCCGAGTAAGGCACTTAGATGCCTTGGTTGTTCGAGATTAAAAGTCACACACCATGTTGTAAGGAAACCAACAATCTGAAGGACTGATATCGCTTCGAACTCAATCCCATTTATAATCATTTATATATCATGGCCCAAGTACATCATTGGCAGAAATTTAGATTACCTGTTAAAAAGGAGAATATGTTGTTTACCACAAGTATATTTATCGATCGTTTCTACAATTGATATGGCGGACTAAAGAGTTCAGCGTGGAAATCTCTAAAATTTACAATTTAAATGAGGTTTACCTGGTAAACCTTGCTGCAGAGGGCGAGGTCTGCAGGTATACCTAATTTAAATTGTAATTCTTAGAGATTTGCTAGATAAACCTTTTAGACGTCGAGGTCTGCAAGGTATACCTCGTTTAAATTGTAATTCTTAGAGATTTGCCAGATAAACCTTGCAGACGTCGAGGTCTGCAAGGTATACCTCGTTAAAATTGTAATTCTTAGAGATTTGCCAGATAAACCTTACAGACGTCGAGGTCTGCAAAGTATACCTCGTTTAAATTGTAATTCTTAGAGATTTGCCAGGTAAACCGCATTTAAATTGTAAATCTTAGAAATTTCAACACTGAACCCTTTGGTCCGCCATACAATTGACTGTCATTTTATTTAATTATTTTAACCTCCCTATCGTATGGATATAACGATATATATAAAGCAATACTTTTGAACGGATTATAACCAACTCATATTAATAAGTAAATTTTATATTTTGAAATATTTAATATAATATTAACAATAGTATAAAATATAATGATTTTAATTATTAATAAAATAAATATATAATAAATGATAAAATTTGAGTTAATAATTTGATTAATGTTTTTCATTTTTGGGACTACTAATATAATCATCTTTCATATGTGTTACAGAAATATAGCACTAAATTCAGTACAAAAAGTATGCATAGGCCTAATTATAACAATTATATAATATAAAGAACCCTCGAATTATTATTATTAAACAAATCATGACTAAGCTATTGAAAACATTTTAACGATCAAGTACATATATGTTCTTCTCCTTAACATTATTATCAAAGTGTACCACCTACTTATACACATTTCGGGGTTGGTCACCGTTGTCCAACACTTTCGAAGCTTCAACTTAATAACGAATATCTCTCGTTTGGGTAAGCCATCTTTTGAAGTTGGTTCGACTGGGATGGGTCTCGTCAAAATCCTTTTGTTCATTTTCAAAGAGAGAAACTTGGAGCACAGTAAAAGGAGATCTTCTAGTAGAGCCTTAAGGTCAGTTGTATCAAAGAATGCTGCATCCTGAGAAACGCCAGACGTAGAATTGATCGCCGTCATAAACACTTTCAATTAAAAACTAATGAGCACTTTTTAAAATAATTTTACAGCTTAATTTAGCTTAATTGTTACACTATAACTAAGCTTGCTAAGAGAAGAATGAAAAGTAAATATTTAGAGGTATAAACATAATATAATTAGCCTGTATTGGTTGTAAATATACAAATAGTAATATATATATTTAAAGTATGTCAATTAAATGAAAAAATTCACCAGAATAATTTTTGTTCTTATTTTAATATGTTAAAATGTAATTTTATAATAAAATTTACAACTTAGTTCAATTGATAATTTAATAAATTCTATTGACTAATTAATAATATTAATACAGTAATAGAAGTAAAGGTACATATTGCAAACAATATAGCAGAAAATGGTTTTTACAACATTTTTATTAAACACTTTCTTGTAACAAATGTTTTATGCATATCAACTCAATAAATCCATTCTACAGTTTCATACTTATCTTAAAAATAATAGAATAATTTTATTATAACGAGAAATTCTCATAACATTCACATGCCACGAAAGCTATTAGGCCTATATAATAGGCCTACTATAAAAACAAATAATCATGAATGTTTTATCCATTATATCACCGTATATTGATAGGACCTGCCAAATTCTTATACATTTTTGTTTCCATACATTTTGGTAGAAAATACTGAAGTACTTGATAACTTCATTTAATTTTATATGAGTTAAACTGGAACACAATAATCTATTTTTAAATGTATCTGTTTCAAACCTATGAAATCGTCATTGATTACTTACATTATTTAACTCTCTAAATGATTTTTTCCGTCACTTTTTCACAAGAATTCTTCCCGGGCTGTTCGTTCCGACTGAACTGAAGCTGTACTAGTTCGATCGGAGTTGCTTGAATTTAAATATTACGCGCAATTTTGCTTACTTGGTTGTGAAACGTGAACAGTTGAATTGCGCTAATTTTTTGTTGTTGTAATATTTATTCCTAATAACAACAAACATACATTATATACTAGTCGAGCTAATAGCAATTAACATGTCTATTGGGTGAGACAATAACATTAATAATACCTAAATAAGATATGAAAATTAATTTATATTTATCAGTGGAATTTTACAAATCACCAGCGTTTGTTCAAATTCTTATTAAAATTTCAATGGAAACTTTTTCATTTTAAGAAATTTTACATTTTTCATTTTTCAACCAGCTCCGCTTTGCCTATAGTTTACGATGTGATATAAACTATTTCCGCGATAAATATTTTGTCAGTATGACACCCGGAAATTCAAATCTATAATTCATAATACACGGAAACTCGAACATAAAATATAGAAATTTTAGATTTGTGAACTGTACGTTTTAAAAAAATTATTAAATGAAATTTGAAAGCATCATTGTATAACAAACTCTGAACTTCTGCTATATAGTTTTTTATAATATTATAATGCTTTTGTATATTTAAATATACTAAATAGCCTATTATCATTGGTTTAAAAATAATTATTAAGGATATTGATATTAAAAATATCAATGAAAATGATATAATATCATTTTTTATACATTGATACATTTTAATATTTTTGCAAATGAATGAGGCAAGGTTTAAATAAATATTCGATGTATGTAGGCCTATACGTAAGTCATGCTTGTTTCTAACATATGTGCAGAAAAGAACACGTGTATATATAGCAACAAAAATGTTTAGAAATACAACATCATGCTGGACAACAATACGAAACAAAGCATTCCTTTATAACCTAGTTCAAATAATTTTTTAATGTTATACATATATGATGTATTTTAATAAATTAATATATGCCAAATTGCTTATTGCAATGTTATGCCAGTATAACAATTTATTAGAATACATAAATAATTAGAAGATAGTTAAAAATCAAGTAGTTTCTTTTAATTTATTATCCCGAAATGGTAATGTATTACTTAAAAATCAGATTGTTGAAAGTTTGATCAAAAGTGGTAGACATACATACTAAAAATATAAAAAATCCTGTCTGACGATTACATTTCTTATCAGCATATATATCAAGATTGACTTTCAGTCATTGCTTGGGTTAAAAAAATTCAACCATCTCTAATCTACAACCACATGAAAAATTCCTCTGCGCGAGTCACAGTATCATGAAGCGCAATAATTTGAATTCATGATACACAACTAGTATTTTTTTGTTTCTTTTTTAACTATAATTATATATTTTTGTCTTCTTCTTTTATTATTATAAAAATGAACAAAATTAAATAATTGAAAATTTCGATTATATTTATATATTAAATTTAAGTGTAGATATATTCCTGAAATTACTTTTTTGCTCAGTAAACGTCACATTATATTTCTGCGCTGAATTGAATAACATCCAAAGGATATAGAATATTGATAACATACGAAAGCTCTGCATAATCAACCTTTAAAACGATTCAGTTTATTATTTTCTGTTTACTATTACTTTAAATAAATATAACTTTATTGAATTTATAAGAGGTATATTACATAAAGACTATATTTCGAATATGGAACCATTGACGATGTATACGTTAAAGAATGTTTCTATCTGGGTATTGTCAAGTCAGCGAACAGTACAGTTTAAATTAAACTTTAAACTTTAAACTAAAATATTTTGAAAATGGAATATAATTTAAAGGGTTATTTTAATCAAATAATTTTTTTGTAGCTTTCCAAATAGTAAATTGTTCAATTTACAGTTTCTGTATAGTTTTAGAGGTCAGTTACATTATATATGCTTAAAAATACTTATATTATAATTTATAATCATCTAAATAAAAATAAAAGGAAAATTATTTTCTAATTTTGTCATCCTTCCGAAGTATACTCACCTTATATTTTAGCATATTTTAAAGGGAAACCATCTGTATAAAGGGAAATCATTCGCTAGACAATATTTTATTAATGGCGAAAAGGGATCAGGGGAATAAGTCTGTACAAAGGTTGCATAATAATAACAATATTGTTAAAGAAATTACCTTTAAATTGAAAGGCCGTAAGTAATTTTTGCAACTTTTTGTTCTCAATCTCATTAAAAATAAAAATTTATATCATGCCATGCTAAATGCTGAGCTAAATTTTATATAGGCTATACATAAAAAAACAGTCTAAGCATCTAGGTTAAATAGAATGGCTATTCATAGACATATATCATTTATGCATTTATCTGATGAATGCTATAGACATAGTGTCAGTATACATAACATATATGTCATATGATATAACTTATAAGATATATTCAATTATTGCTAGCATTTATATGTCTTGACTTAGTCTTACTTAGACTTAGCCAATTAACTATCTTATAATAAACTAGCTTTCTAAAGCTAGGGCTAGGCATGTAGAGAAAGGTATCAGGTCAAAACCTACCCACATTAAAATATAACTTGGTCAGTAATAATGAACCCATTATATTTATCTATATCTATTAGTATTATACTATAATTATATTATACTATATTTGTGACCAATGTTGTTTCTGGCAGGAATCAAATAAATAAGACCCAGAAATTATCAAAGCAACTATAAAAATAAGAAACAAAATTTTATAATAATATCAGGGTGTTTTAAATTAAAAGAAAAACAACATTGTCTGATGACTAAACTCCAGAACGATCAAACAAAAGGGGTTTACCACAAAAGGCACCACAAATAATTTATACATATTTTTACAATCCAAATGTTATGGTATTTAATTTGTACTTATGTAAAGTAGACCTGAAGTGCTAAGATGGTAAGTTGAACCTGTAGGCTGTAGATTTAAAAGAAAATCTGTCAAATCCAAAAAAGCAGAAGTATAATTAGGGCTGGATCAAGCCAAGGAAACATGTGTAACACATAATAATTATAATTAAAATGACCCTTAACATCAGTTTATGGATTTATATACACACCATCACTATTCCTATAGATAGTTTACCACCTAATTAATTAAGTTATAAAAAATCATGTAAGCTATAGAAAAATTAAAAAAAAGTTTTAATTAAATTAGTTTTGGAAATGATATGATATTATCACAATTTGTCATTAATATAAGCTATAGCATACAGATATAATTGTAAGTATATTTTAATTTTATATCTATGACTAAATTAAAATATCTATTTAAATAGAATAAAGGAAAAATATACTTGAGTCTAAAATCTAAGAGTACTGTCAATTAAAAAATATTAAGATAACATTATTTTTATCATGATATGAATATTGTGTGCATTTAATAAATGTATGCTGTTTGAAAGTAATCATTTGCAAAGATTCATCTTGTACAATTTATAAATTACACAATTTTAGTAGTAAATACATATTAAACTTAATTTCCTTATTCATTTCTACATTCATTTCCTGAATCATTTCCAGATTCATTTAGAGAACCACAATACCTACAGAGACGTACTATATATTATATCAAAATGAAGCTTGAGTGATTCTATTATATACCTTGTTTTGCTAGACTCAAAATTTTGCTTTTATCCCTAAGATATGACATCATCAAGATTTAGATAGGAGTTTTACCATGTAAATGTATCCATTTCCGGATTCATCTAGAGAACCACAACACCTACAGAAACGTACTATATATCAAAATGAAGCTTGAGCGATTCTATTATATACCTTTTTTTGCTAGACTCCAAATTTTGCTTTTA
>JAUZND010091206.1:0-15150 GCA_034780555.1 Coelogynopora nodosa
GTGGAGATGCGTATTGAGATTTTTCAAAAGGATAATTTAAAATAACTTTTATTAATGGATAAGAGTTTAGGTAAAATGTTAATGACCAGTTGAGAGTCAGATTTCACACGTAAGTAATTTGATATTCAGAATATATGTATCCTAATAATTAATTGACATATTCTCATTATTTCATTAATTGTTGGGGTTCATTACGAGAATATATATTAAATTGGGACCAAAGGCAAATTGGCCAAAGCCGGTAACCGATCTTATATCGGAAGATAACACTTGGGGGCTCAGCCGGGATCCGAACCCGGGACCACTCGCATATTTAATATTGAAATCATTTGATGTAATATTGAGTAAAGAATACAGAAAACCTGATTAATGTTGATTGATTTTTAATAATTTATACTTTATCATTACTAATAAACACTTAATCACTTATTAATGTTGATTGGTTTTCAATAATTTAAAATTCCATAATTATTAATAAACACTTAATCAATTAAATAATGAACATTAGACAAATTATAAATTATTTAGCGAAATACAAACACACTAGTTCAAATGTATCACTTTGTATAAAAACTGTAATCAAAATATTAGAAATGTAAAATAAATCGTTTTAATGAGTATAACAAAAAGACTTTCGCTGATTATTGAAACTCAAAAAGTAGGAAGAATATTTAAAATGACCATTTTAGTGTTTCAATCGGAGCTATAACAAACCTATATAAATCACTACTCTTTGTAAGCTATTTTAGTCGAGTTGTGAGTTGTATTTAATTTGTCATTCATTCCTCTAGATTTCTTCTAAGTATTTGCAACAACTCTAAATTGGACCGTTTTGAATTGCTTGACATGTTCTACATGTCCCACAAGCTCAAATAGAAGTTAACGACATAGATATACTCTAATCGGTTTTTGGGATTAGCTAACGCAAGATAATAGTTTCTCCGGCCTCTTTATTATATTTCATTAAAAGAAGTATAATTTGTTAATAATAAATTTAATTTGAAAACGTATATTTGACACAGTGAGTAACTGTTTTCTTCGTACAGGTGATGTGGGTACGAGCAGTGAAAAAGCAACGCAGGATGCAGCGCCGAATATACGCTGGAAAGGAAGAAATGTATAAATTAATCAAACTCTACTTGGCCCGCAACTACACGGCTCTCGCAAAACAATTCTTTAGGCCAGAGAATTACTCTTTTAATATGGACCTTGACAAAGCCACCGTAGATGTCACTTTCTACATCAATCCCTGGGCTTACAGTCGAATGAAATGGCGACGCTCTATGAAAGAATATATGCCAACAATGAACGTATGTGTACTCACAGTACAAAAGTTACTTATCGTAATTGTGGCGGTAAAAGAAGCACGCTATTAATCATATTAACGTTAAAAATTCTGTTTTTTTGGAAATATTTTAGATCGATGCAATAAGAAAGATGAAGTTTAACTACCGCACAATATATAAGAAAATGAGCCAGAAAATGAAAAATGAAAAGCCACCATTTACGAGTAAGTTTATTTATTAAATTGGTTTAATACCTAGTTCTTCAAAATTATACCACTTATACACATCATGATACTGAATAATTTATATATATCATAATATTTTACTTAATTGCATATTAATATATTTTTTTAAAATTCTTGGTTAACCATTTGTTGTATACCAATTTAATTAGTTAAAATATGTCGCCCCAATCGTGAGTTGGACGGTTGTGTAGTATTATTCCCTATCAACCAGTCGTAGTTTGCCAATTATATTTTATTGTCTCGCTATATTTGAGAGTTAATCGCATTCCGATATTCTTGCATTGTTATTTTATTTAGTTGATAAAATGAATTTATATTAATTATAGCATAAATCATAATATTAAATATTAGCACAGTTCATTTTGTTGAACTATTATGGTTTCTATCCTCCAGTTTTATTTAATTTATATATTTTTATATAATTTTATTTCTACCCTTTAATTATATTTCATTCTATACTGTTTTATTTAAGAATCCGCCTGGGGCATCGGTAATATGTATTTAATATCCTATGATGGACGAGTGAATCGCGGCGGAATCAGATGTCCATTTTTGGCAACCAGAAATTTCATCTCGAAAGACTTTACTGTTCTGGCCAATCACGGGACAGCGAAAAGTCTTTCAGTGGTGACTGAAGATGGCAGCATTCAACTTGATAACAATGGAAGTGTAAGTTTTCAAATTAACTTTTAAAACTTTCCATTGTAACACAAGATTAACTAGTAAATTACTATTTTGTTGGCTTAATGATGTTTTTTTCAAACAATTGTAGTATGCAGATGATTCGTCCCAAATGATGATCAGAAGCACGAACCAAATTGTGAAATTGACCCACAAAAGCGGTGCCGTGGTGCATGTCTTCCCGGAAATTAAGGCCTATCGTATTGAAGTCCCCGGTAACTGGCACGGTCAAATGGCCGGTGCATTCGGCACCAATGACTTTAACAATATCAACGATGATCAGATCCCCAACGGCAAACGTAGCGATTTGGACACGATTATGATGAACCAAGCTTGGAATACTAAGGATAAAGATAGTTGCAATGAACCAGAGCCTCTTGTAAGTAAATCTTTAATATAATAGCACATTTATAGCAGACTATAAATATCAAATTTATTATACATTTTAGAGACTACTATCATGTCAATTGTCAACAGTTACAACATTAAAACTCAAATTATGCTAATAATAAAATTAATGCAATACATTAATATATTCAAATGATTAGGCGTAAAAAAGTGATGAAGTGATGAAGGTCAACATGTAAAAAAATATATCAATATATTTTGTTTGTCTGTTTGAAATAAAAATATAAATTGTACTGCTTTTTCAACTGCATTGAAATGGTTACAGTTGCGTTGATACTCTTCAATATTTTGTGTTTATAAATAGTTATTGTTATTTACTGTTTATTATATAATTATATATTATTGAGTAATTAAATTTAACTACAACGTTCAATTTGGTTATTTTGCTTCAAAACTATATATATCTTACATTTTCTATGTGCTGAGTTTAAATATTCACTGCTATCAGGTATAACACGTATTGTAACCTTTTTAGATGAAGGGTTCGTCGAAGATTTGTGATGAAGTTCTATGTAAAACCTGTAAACAAACGAACGGATGTCATGGAACCGTCGATCCTGCCCCATTTTACGAAGTTTGTTCCACTACTCTCTACCAGTGCAATGCAATTCAAGCCTACGTCTTTGAGTGTCAACGAAAGGGCATCTATATCAGCATGACATCGAAATGCGATTCCAAATTTAAGCCTTTGGAGTGTAAGTAAAATGTTGTTTATTTTAATCAAATATTTTTTAACTTTAGATAATTTAAAAAGATAATAGATATCAATTTTAATTTTAATTTTGAAAGTAATATTATATTTATACAAAAATATACTACTAACTAAAATTAATTATAGTAACACTCAACTAGTAAGCTATATACGTGTGGTTTGTTGACTGTATGCTTGTGTATTAAAAGTGTTAATATTTAGTTTCCATTAACTTCGTCCGGCATTTTATAGTCTTTCATTGTACTAACCTAAGTGGGGAACATTTTAAACCGTTTCATTAAACATTTCCAAGTTTTGTACATTTCAGAACTTACCCATTACTAAATATTTCAAAATGAAATAAAAACGAAAAACAAAACAAAAGTTTCAAACTATTTATATAAAATTATTGAATGTTGAACCCTTTAATTTGAAAATGTCTTCCTTCTGTTGTCAAATAGTTATTATATAATATTCATAACTTTTTAAAAAGAAATACGCTTTTATGTTATTATCATATCATCTCTCTGCAGCAGATAGTTGTATAATTTATGTAAGATTTTCAGTGTATAATTAACGAAACTTTATTATTTAAAAATAGCAAAATGAAACTAAATCTTTGAAATTCAAATGTACAGGGAATTTTTTTATTTATTAAAAAATATTCGACTCGTCTCCGCTTCACTGGAAACTCGTAGATAATTATCAGGGTCTGTCACCTCCACAGATTATTATATTATTATTTAAATAATAATTTTTTGTTGCACTTTGTTTTTAACAAATATTATATTATTAATTATATTATACATTATATTTACGACTATAAAATGTTTATAGAATGAAAACATGTTGTTAATTTCAACCATTATAATAACCATTGTTACCACCATTACCATAAAAGTCCTAAACAATACATTTTATTCCATTACTTCTAGTGAAAGAATCGATATAACCATTGTGAAAACATCAAATATTTCTCACAACGGTGATATAAATTATTTCTGTGTATTATTAAGCACAACACACAGAAATAATAATCGATAGAATATAAATCACGAAAACTCAAAAAACCA
Organism: Coelogynopora nodosa; assembly: GCA_034780555.1. Taxonomy (NCBI): domain Eukaryota; kingdom Metazoa; phylum Platyhelminthes; order Proseriata; family Coelogynoporidae; genus Coelogynopora; species Coelogynopora nodosa. The sequence goes on from JAUZND010091206.1 coordinate 4,385, forward strand.
CGTTTTTTTTTAAATTTGTGTACTATACGTTATAAAATAAATAGGAATGATATTCCATACATAAACAGTTATGTGAAATTACGTTTTACCTCTCCTTTTAATACCTAATTTTAATATATTTTGTATATATATGTATATGTATATATTCGTATGCACAAACTCCAATAAATGATTTAGTTTTCAATATTTTAAATAAATGATTCATCGGTCCTATAAAATGACAATTCGCAAATGTATTTATCGCACTAATGTATCAATTTTATTATTCGTTTTCTTTTTTGTTTGTTAATTACATATTTATATTTACATCATTTCAGATAGCTATGGAGTCTGAACAATGGATTAACGAATCATGGAGTCAGATCGCAACCTATTAAATATTAACAATTTTTAACAATTTATTTATTTTCATTATTATTCCCATTTCTGTCATATCTGTCTACTTTTTATATTCTACTTCTTGTGTGTACCATTAACACTGTATGTCCTACCTCTCATATGTAAAACCCTTATTGATAATGGTGATATGTTGATGGTATCGTTGGTACTTCCTTATCTAATATGTGGACTATTTTGTAACAATTTAATTTAATATATATCTTATTCTTTAATTAATTCTTTGGTTCTTTTTAACCGAAGTCTTAGCAAATAAATATTTCAAAAATATATATTTAAATTAATAATGATGGTGTAAATCCTAAATATGTAAACATTATTAGAGACAATTTCGTTAGAAGTGGTTTTTACATATACCAAATATAATTATTAATTTCCTTTCGTTCACAATCTGTTTAGCATATGTTTTCTACCTCGTTCTATTTAAATTCGAGCATTTCTTAAATAAGATTTGTACGATATTTAATATATTTCAATTCTGAAGAGTTTTAGAAGTATGAAAAATAAATTAAAAACAATCTTAATTTGCACATACCTTGTAACAGTTTTATTTTATAGGAATTTGTTACAATTAATTTTTGTTTTAATCTTTTCATTCATTAATTGCACAATATATTTTTTATATTTTGAGAAAATTGGTTAAAATTTAAATAGTAATATTTTTGTAATATTTGATTGTTGTATAAAAATGCATAACAAGAAAAAATATGCAAAATGACGCAAATTTGATTTAGTATATGTATAATAGAAGATGTTAAAAAGAAATCGTATTTCGCATAGTTGTATATATTTCAACTCGTAAATAATTATAATTAATAAGAAATTTCTATGTTTAACTCCTCAATACTTAATTAACTATACATGACATTATAAAAATTAAGTTATGTTATTGGTAAATAAAAATACAATTACACTATGTATAACATGAATTGGCTATTGATTTGCACAATTCACAGTAGAAGTAGAATATTAGATATCATTGAAATTTCATGATCTCCATATCAAAAATATAATACCGAAATACCATCGATATATAAAATTAAAAAGAGAAAACAAGTTATATAATAGTTGACGTTTTATAAATTTATAAAGACATATAGACAATCAAACATTTAAATTTGCATTGAAAATATTGATAAATTTCAAAAGTGACTTATGATAAATTACATTTGACTGATAATAAATATTTTTCTCAATGTGAATTGAAATTTTCCATAAAAACAACAATATAGGCTATATACGAGTATTAATATATACCGACGGATTCTAAAGTATCGACGTTATTAAGAGAAATTAAAGATAAATTTAGTATATGACAATATACTAGATAAAAATGTATAATTTATATACTGAGGTAAATTAACAATGACTGATTTAATGGCCTTAGGAGAAAGAAATTTTAACACACAATATTGTGAGCACTCCATAATAAGACGAAATGACAGGTTATAGCGGTTTTGACAAATTAAAAAGTGCAGTTTAAGTTAGTTTGAATAATATCGTAAATATTTAAAAAATAGTTCGATGTACTATTTTGCTATGGTAATTTATTAAAATATAATAAATTTTATATAGTAATAAGTTTAGTGCTTTCTTTTATAATATTTTAAATATATTTTATTTCGATTGCATTTTTATATTATAAAATATATATCAAAACATACTATCGCTATCATATTACTACATACAAACACTATCAGCTTGTATCATTTTTGTCAGTCATATGTCTAATCAAAAATGGCTTTAATGGATTTGTATTTTATACTGTGAGCTATTTTCTAATAATCAATTTAATGCCTTATTAATATGTCGAATTCATTTAGATTTACATTTTTAGAATTTCATTAAGTTCGATTTAATCTTTTATAATTTTTCTTTCTAATAAGTTTAATGTTGAATGTAGATACGATATGTTAGTTGTTTCATTATGTTTGTTGTATCAATAAAATAATAGTGTAATCTTCCATATAAAATAAAAATTCACCTTTATTTTTAGTTTTTAAATGTTTCTTAGAATCCTTTAGCTTATTCATTGAGTTTACTGCTTATTTCATTAACAAACATAGTAATAAAAAGAATAAATTAGATAGGTATCATAAAAACATTTAAAATAAAAATATTAAGAGAGACATTTCATTGAAACTTTGCCAATCATTCTATTGCTATAATACACAGCTATTCATTCTATTATATACAGTAACTATAGTATTACAGTATACAAGAACAACATTTTAATAAGACGTTAGCACTCTTGTGTTAAATGAATATTCAGTAAAATGGTTTGCTGACAATGTATGCTTTTTGGATATCTTTATTTAATTAATTTAAAAGCATAGAAAATATATTACAAACAATTATGAGTTAAAAAATTGTCAAAATGCCCGAATAAATAAAATTATTTTAAAAATGCTATTTTCCCGACTTTTCAAATGTTATTCTGACAATGTTTTGTTCCCCATTCAACTTGGCTTTAATTTTTTATTTGACGGCCCTTGTATCAACGTATCATAAGAAACTCTTTCTGTGATGCACAGATTTGATGTTTTATTTCGTTCTGTAACATTTTTTTATTCAATAAACTTCTAGACAGTACATGAGAATTTTTTTTTCTTCTCTGAAAGCGTTATTTTATCTTTCTTATGCTTTTCTCCTGCCATTACGTTCAATTCATAATTTTTTCTTGTATCCTGTTTCCAATTGGCACTACATCTTGTGAAATCCTGCTTTTGCAAATTTGTGGCACATATCGGTCTTGCTTAATAATATTTGGTGTATATTTCCAACAGGTCATCTTGCTGTGAAATGTGTTTCTCGAGGTCCTGTAAAAAGCTATTTCCGAGAACTTCTTTGTTAAAATAACATAGTCTCCCCGATTGAATACATTAATTTTATTGGTTTAGGAAATAGACAAATTACATCAGGAGGAACTTTCTCATAATTATCTTTTATTATATATTTATTGTTATTGTATTTGATTGATATCCTCTATTATCTTTGGCCATCACTATCTACTTCAAATATACCTATAGTTGTCAAAATGAACGTTCTTTTAAGCAATTTGTTTTCGAAAATTGACATGCTTGATATCATTCATTTCTCGTCAAATTTCGTAGCTACTCCTCTTTATCTAAAAACGAACTAACAAAATATTTTATCAGCGGTACCTTATCCTCCGGTTTAATTGGAGGGTAGTCAAAACATCCCTCTAAAATCTAAAATCAAAGCTCGTCTTGTTCTTAGGGATTTCAGTACAGATACCCTATAGATAGGTTCTCTCAAATGCAATGAAATTATTGTTTCCAATTAAAGGGAAGTTACAGATTTCCATATGCATACTACCTATTTATACATACCACATACTACATACTGCATACTACATACGACATAATACATACTACATACTACATACTGCATACTACTTACATACTACATATTACATACTACATACTAACTCCGGGCACAGAATAAGTGCCTGAGACTCATAACCGGTATGTACTCTACGGCTCCAGTCTATACCATTCGCTTGGAGGCTGATTTTCCTTCGTTTCATACAGTCGTCCGTTTAGAAAAACGTCCACAGCACTGGAAAAATATTTAAGGCTCTTGAGCTCAAGATTTTATGAGGGAGGTGTATTTTGTTTAGTGGATAAGTATGTATTGTGGGGAGATATGTGTATTGTGAAGATGTGTATGTGTTTTGGGGATGTGCATGTATTATAAGGAGGTTCATGTGTTGTGGAAAAGTCTGTTGTGGGTAGTTGTGACGTGGGGAGGTGCATGTGTTGCGGAGAGATGTATGTGTTGTGAGGACGTTATGGGGAGGTGTTTGTGTTGTAGGGAGTTGCGCGTGTTGTGGGGAAAAACATATATTGTGGGTAGGTGTATGTGTTGTGCGGAGGTACATGTACTGTGTGGAGGTGCATGTGTTGAATGGATATGTATGCGTTATGGAGGATGTGCACGTGTTATACGGAGATGCATGTTTTGTGGGTAGGTGTATGTGTTATATGGGGAGATGAAAGATTTTTTGGGGGATGTGTATTATTTAATGAATATGTATGTGTTGTGGGGATGTGCATGTATTATGCGGAATTTCATGTATTGTAGGAAGGTGTGTTGAGGGTAGGTGTGCCGTGTGGAGGTGCATGTGTTGCGGAGAGATGTATGTGTTGTGAGGATGTACATGTGTTATGTGGAGGTGTTTGTGTTGTAGGAAATTGCGTGTGTTGTGGAGAGGTACATGTTTTGTGGATAGGTGTATGTGTTGTGCGGAGGTACATGTATTGTGTGGAGGTGCATGTGTTGAATGGATATATATATGTTATGGAGGATGTGCATGTGTTATAGGGAGATACATGTTTTGTTGGTAGGTGTATGTGTTACGAGGAGATGCAAGTTTTTGTGCAGGTGGAGTATGTGTTGAGTGGATATGTATGTTATAGATGATTGTATTTGTTGTGAGGATGTGCATGTGTTACGAGGAGTTTTACGTGATATGGAGAAATGTAAGTGTTGTTGCGAGGTGCAAGTGTTGCGGGGAGGTGGGAGTAGTGGAGGAATTCATTTTCCTGCTGTCTCTCACTATCTCTCTCTCTCGGATTTTAAACTTTATAATTATTCAGGTGCTTACATCTATGACAATATTATCATGTTTCTTATATTGCTTCATAAATGTTCATATTGCTTTATGTTTTTTTTTCATTTCGCTTAGTTTCTTTCACTTAGATTATATTTGTCATACAACTTCACGTTTTTTCAATAGAGTGTTAGTAAAAAAGACATGGAACTAATTGGAATACTGGAAGCATAGAGTGTAAGTGCTCTATCGAGTACCATAAAAAATCCCCCTGATCGTAACCTAAAATTAGTTATATATTTTTTATCTCTCTCCTTTGTGTAGGTCTATGGTCATCATCCACCCACTTCCTACACAGATAATTAAAACACTTCGCAAATTTATATAAGATAAAATATATTCCAGACAAGCTGTTATATTAATTTAACACGTAAGAAAATTCTAAAAGTGTAGGACAAGAAATTAATAACAATACTGAGATGATATAGAGATATTATAGTACCACATCTACACGAACATGGAATTCAATATATAAGAATTGCATCATAGTTCCTAAAATTAGGTAAATATTAGCCATCATTAAATATAATTGAGAAATCGATTTTTCACAACATATAAAATGATGATCATTACAAGAAGTATTATTGAGAGCACACATGACAAGGTTGCATGTATTATTCAATATTAAAACATTTATGTATATAATAAGTGTTCATAAGTAATTACATCATGCAACATTTTTTCCTTAAACTATGGATACTTGTATTTAATGTTGGAGAACTAGGTGGCTTAGAAATATACACTTATGCATATGAGTCAGTATAACATAGAGTCGTATCATTTCCAATTACTGCTGTGGTGGAGGAGTGGTAATCATCTTCGTTTTGTCGAGTTTTCTTTAGAGTTTCTCCTAACATATGATCTGATATTGTAGTGTAGACATATTTTTCTTCTGAGGTGCTTCCGTTGTTAGAGTTGCTTCCCAGGCCACCTCCTATGTAAACGAGTTTGACAGCGTTATAGAGAAAAGCGGGAGAGGGTACCATGTTTGCGATTTACATGTTTTAAGGTATAGGATAATGGATATAGTCATACAAATATATGATATACCTAAGTATATTATCAGATCATCAAGCTTTATAATTCAATATGTTTTATAGTCTTTATTATGGGTTGACTGATTGGGAGATAGACTTGTTGTGGTGCTGCTTCTGGGAAGATACATGAGCGTACATGCAGTTCATCTATGGTTGTCTGATGTTGATATTGTGAAAAACGGTAGGAATATGGTATACTTATATACCTTAGTCAGGAAAACTTTTTCCCCAGGATACATTTATCGTCCAAGACACCTTATCTGTTTCACATTATGTGATGACTTGAATAGCATAATATACTGATTGTTGAACGATCGCGTATGATTTTCACTTCAACCGCTATACCAATTTTGAGTTAATATTATAATAGTATAGGGGAGATGGTGAACTAGACATGTATATAAATTGCTAAACCACTTTAGAAATTTGCGCTTTATTTATCAATTCGTCAAGAATAATGAGATTATAAGGCTGAACCATATTGAATGGCCCTCATATATTTTCTTTCTTGTAAATTAAAAGGTGGGCAATAATTAGAGCTAGTGTACCAGTGAATGTTTTTTGGTGATATGTCGAATATTACATTTCTAGATTAATCAATTTCTCAACAAATGTAGTTTTTGTCTGATTGACTGTGTCAAGCAATTATCATAGCTATTAATCATAATATTCAGTGACACATATCCCACGTCAACGCTCCCGTAGACATTCGGCACATTATTGATTTCCCGATGGCAGAAAACTTTAGTCAATAAATAAAATTTGTCTTTTGTAAATAATTTTTTAATGTGTACATATACTATGGCTTAAATTTGGCCGATATCACCTTCCCTGTGACGACACACGATATACCCAAGTTTGAGAGGTTAAAGTCTGGCATATAATAATTTTCGGGAGTGGTTGGAGGATAATGAGGAGTATCCCTGCCGCATGTTGTATGCCTCTGGCTACCTTCAGCCTAGGAAAATTAACAACTACGACGCACCACAACTCCATCTGGTAAATATTCTAAACGTCAAATTGAAAGGACAGAAGCCGCACTATGTAAGGGCTACCATTATCAATCGTCTCCTCAACAACTGTTCAAGTAAAGAACACTCTCATCACAATCGTAAACACTGTCAGCGCTGCCAGCAACCATTCAGTAGACAGGAGTTATTGGATAAACATATAGAGTACTGCTACACTGGCCAGCCAGGAACACTTGTGCCTCTATCTGATAAAATTTCCCACAAGTTCGAACGTTATCTGTCTGTTCAGCGCTCCCATATGTACATAGTATATACAGACATAGAGTGCGTCCTAGAGAACAGGTAGGACGACTTGTTGATGGCGAATAGGCGGGATATCCTATTTACTCATACCTCACCCACATCTCAAAGCCAAACCACTCGACTGCGGCTATCGTCAGTTTATAGGTGGTGATTTTATCTTCGAGGCGATGAAATAATTACAACAATTGTCCATGATATCTAATGGTGGAATAAGACGTGTGGAAACCAGCCGTGTATACTTACACAGAGTGAGAAAGCTGCCCATGCTGAATTGAGTCACTGCTACATCTGCCAGTCACATTTCACCGAGAAGACAACCAGGTTAAGAAGCTCGATCACTTAACCGGTATGTAATTATTGGTTACCACTTACTCATTCATCTTCAGTTTGAGTGATGCATTTTTCTTTGCGATTTTCCCCAACACAGTGGAAGCATTCTGTCTCGGTCTCTACGCTACTGAAATGTAGCTGACGGCAATGCTTCTCCGTAAGCTCGATACAGTTGAATTGGGTGGTGTATACGCAAAATGTTCATACACTTAATTGATGACTAGCTTCTTTTCCCCCCTTGTGGCAATCTCCAAGAACGCATTCCGGCAATACGAGTCGAAGGCAGCTGTACGCAGTGATGTCAAAGGTGTATTCTCTTTTAAACAGGTGGTATCGTCATCATTAAGTAGTAGACATTCGCGAGTATAGCCGCTCTGAAAATAATATTCATTGCCTGTTAACGAATGTGAACTATACGCAAATTTATCCTGGTCATATAGTTAGAGTCACTATGCTGTCCAAAGTAAATTCCATTGTATTTGAGAAGGATCTGGTAGCACCATGCTCCAAGCTCGCTTATATTGTCTATCCGTAACCCGTAGCGAAGTGTATTGGGAGTCATCTTCGCCCAGTAGATAGCGTCAGTTGCTCCGCCGAAATCTTCACCAACTCACCAATGTTAAATACAAGAGGATCGCATGGTGAGAAAAGAATTGGGTTGTCAACCTCCGTATGTGGATATCAGATGACTTGACCGTTGATAATCGGACCCTTTACGCTCATGAATTTGGGGGATTAAAAAAATACTTTCCTTGGATATTCCTTCCGTCAAAAAATGCAGTGTCGTCTATGCGGTCTTATAGCGTTGATGGGGTCCAACATTTACATTGAGGGGGTTGACAACATGGTGTGTTTTCAAATAAGTGCAATGTTTTTTGAGGTAATTAAGCTGTCGAAAAATATACACTTATCCGAGTTGGTCAAGGATAAGACTATACAGGATATATGTGTTACAATTATCATACCTTTTCTTTAAAGACTATACTGTTTTATTGTAAAATTATTATATATTTTGAAGTTTTTGTGATAGAGACACCCCATGTTATGTTATAGACACGTAATCATTTTCATTATTTTTATAATATTCTGTCAGACGGTCGGTTCTTCTCACTTGCTCTCCGCCACAATGCTGTCAACATGTGTTAATTAAGTTTTCCGTGGTCGGTTGCAACTACCTGCTACTGAAGAGTTTTCTACAGTGATTCAGCCAATTTAACATCCAGATATATGTACTGACTATTATATGCGAAAACAACACATGCGTAGTATATGGGCTCTGACGTTAATTTGGGTATAATTATAACAATTCTTTTATACTATCTTCCCCCTGAAACATCCATTATCGAGTCACCTGTGCTACAAACTGAAACTTTTACCTTTGATTTATGAAGAAAAATAAATCTCTACCTTATTAATCAATCGGAACAATTCAATCTTTCTATGCAGTATGAGCCTGAACTATTTAATGCTTTGCAAATATTCGAGTGGAAACCTGTGCATGTAAACGTATTTTATTCAGGAAAAGTTGTTGTGATGGGTTCCACATCTCGCTTCTATTTTTAAACTATTTATAATTATTTACATAATTTGTTTCCCCGTTCATCTGCTTTTACATTCCCTTTGTAAATAATTCCCAGACTCAGATTTATTGTAAACGTTTACCCCTGAGTTTTATATGTACCCTATTAACTTTTTATGCATATTGTATGCATCTCTCTCAATAGAACGAGCTTAATCAACTCAAACATATTTTTGACTATTCAAAATAAACCATTTGCTGTAATGGGGAAAAAATTACTGTGAGGAAAGTTTTAGAGGAATATTTTAAAGAAAAATAAATAATAATTTAGCATAACATTTGCGTGACATTTAACCACATCTCTATTAAAATTATTTAAAAAAATATTCATAAACATATACAATTGAATTTATTCTCTAAATATAACACATGAAGGAGCATGTGTTCCCCCTTCTAACCTTCACCCCCCGTTCCTCCCTCCCCCACTCTTCACCCCCCCTTCCCCCCCCTTGGGGTGATGACGTCACTGGTTTCGGTTTGCTGCGTTAGATATTCCACTCATATACTACTCCGACAATTGCGATAGAGACTCGTACTAAAATTAAATAATTATAAAAGAAAGATAGAAATCAGTTCCACATATGAAATACAGAACAAATAAGGGGGAAGCAAACGCTAAATATAATATAAAGGGAAAACACATGAACTTATATATTAGAATATTTTTTTATTTCTGTAGTAGACATTGTAACTTATACATTTTAACTTATGCATAATTTATTTTGGATGCATTTTATACTTTGTAATACTTTGATATACTTTGTTTCTTGACTTTTATCTGCAACATTTCGATTGAAATAAATATGTAATATTTAACTTTTACCTACTAAAATATTGATTGCTAGCAATTCAATGTATTTTTGTGCTAATGACTAAATGAGCATTAGAATAAAATACTAGTAATATAAATATGGAAATAAAACAGAAATAATTAATTCAATAAAATATTTAATAATAAAATAATTCAATAAAAGTTTATTTGCTCTGAGATTTCGCCTTCACAAAGCAACCGATTAGTTGCGCATTTGAGTTTTGGCATTAGTCAATATTAGGTCATGGTCATAGGTCAATTGATGTGCCAGAATCCACCCTTCCCATACTACTTTAATTCAATCACAAAGTTCATTCGTCCTGAGATTTTGCTTTCACAAAGCAACCGAAAAATTGCGCACTTGAGTTTTAGCATTAGTCAATACACTATGTGGTATATCATTCTCAATGGCAGAAATATATAATTTTGTAAAATATTATCGGTCAATTTCTTTTATCACGAGTGTGGTGTACTAATTCATATAGCTAAATTAAGTACATTACAGTACATATATATTCGAAGTAAAATTTAATCTAATAATATCGACAAATATATCTTCGTGGCTAGCAAAGTAGCTATATGAAAAATGCGTTAGTCGGAAACGTTCTTTTTTATGATTATGTATTTCTAATATATTTAAATTCTCTACAGTACAGTTTCATTCAAAGTATAAATAATGTAATAATATCCATACAATTAGTTT
>JAUZND010091217.1:0-15149 GCA_034780555.1 Coelogynopora nodosa
CATCCCTCTAACATAAATACAAGGTGGCTAGTCTTTACATTTTTTTGAGACTAAATATTGCTTCAACCCCTCTGTGGACCATCACAGTGCATTCTCGCCAATACACTCCAAAATTTAATTGGAATGCACCTTGAATGTTGACCTAGATGCAGAACAGCTCTCGCCAGCTAAGTGCCCTCTCGCGTACGTTTATTAAGTGCTGATTATTAATATACAATTAGACACTGTTGTAGCTATAATTAATTCTGCTTCCAGATCATCAATACGTTGCACTGCATCGTCATTTTTAATATATTTAAATAGTTCCAAATATTTTATAATTTTGCCTTGTCCTTTTCGTTTATCAATTTTTCATCAAGGCGTTTCTATATTTCCTCCAGAATTGTAGTCAGAAGATTCGATGATTCTACCTCTTCCTCCTAGTCCTCCATATTATATTTAATTGATGTCTCATCCTCTGACTGTATTGATTCCTCGTCTGTCTATAAAGACATTGAGTTTGTTTCCTTGTTTGACTGTCTGTGTTTATTGATATCCGTGATATATGGCACTTTTGGCAATTTCGTTCCGTCAGTATCTGTGTAGAATTAATTCCAACTGTCTAACGGAATATTTCCGTAGTAGTAAATAACTCTTTCGCGTTAAAGGGTATAAGAGTCGACATTAACAGTAAATCTTTGATCGAACTAACCTCTCATGAATTAAACAATACCTTCTGTATATGAAGTAAGTGTGCAGGAATTTTAATAATAGCCTTGTTACATATAGGAGAGTTATTCTTCATGATTTAAACTTCAACATGCATATCATATGTTAATCAAGTGTCTAATTGGTTGCATTAAGTGTATCTTTACAAAGATCACATTATCTATTTATGATTGACGTATTTTAAATTGTCTTTTTATATTTAACAAAATTAAATCTACATAAATATGAATATATAATTAAAAAATAGATATTTCTAATTTTTCACTACTTTGTACATTTAAGTTTATATTCTCCTAAGTATATTTAATTAGTGAAATAAGTACTTTTTACCAAACCATCCTGAACTTTATTCAATGAGTGTGTTTTGAAAAAAATGTGATAGTCCAAAATTTTACACAATTGCAATATACAGTGTACTATGTTATATTTTCTTACGTGCTAGACACATATTATATTCTTATATTTATTGTTCAGAATTTCACGAGATTTAATTATTGTGTGTGTTTTATAATAATTAAATACATTTACAATATATTACATATGTATTTGTATTTAATTTTTGATGGAATTACATACATTCATTACTATAGCTTTAGGATACCGAGGGTAAAAATAACCATTCGGATACTAAGCAATGATTTTTTTAGAATAATTATATTGTAACATGGATACATTTTATAAATACGATGCAAATAATTCTCTAATTCATGTTCTAAATAGTTAGGTAAATATGGATAGTAAATAAGTATCACTTACATAGGCACAGAGAGTTAGATACATTGGAGACACATAACCTGAATAACATGTGCATGTTTGCCATAAATAGGACGTTGGCACATGTAGCACACTTTTGCAGTTAGGTTTGCTGATTTTGGTAGCTTTTCCGGCTTCTTTACAACGCTCACATCTAACCTTTTGTAATTCTTGATATCCCGTATTTACAACACCTACCGGGATTCTGGGTGCTTCTAGAAGTCGTTGATTCATTTTCCCAGTGAGTTTTGAAAGCATTGTTATAGTATCTGTATCTAAATCCACTGGATTTTGAATTCTAGTGGTTATATAAGTCATTGAAAACTGCTTTGCAAGTTCTAGCAAGAAGTAGCGTCTTCTTACTCTAGCAGGTTTTCTTGTGAATTCATCATCATGTGATATCGTATAGAGGAAATACATACACACACATGCAAGTAACATCTATTGTAGTTGGTTCAGGAAGTAGACAATTGGCCACCTGTAAACAAACATTGAATCTTGTTGAGAAATGTTTACACATTTCGTCTAAAACGTCGACTTCCACCTTCATTTAATTTTAATTTTTTTGAAATCATGTAAACCGGTTTGATTTTGTTCACTTGCTGGGATTGAAGAGTCAACATTATTTTTAGGAGCTCCAAAAACAAACTTTTACTTAAATATTTCTTGCTCTGCATGCAAAATAGGTGGTACGTTTCTACCAGTGTTCAAGAACGGTTCGACAAGAGATAAAACTACATGTGTCGCTTAGTTTACTTCTTTGTGTTCTCTTGCCTTATTATCATCAATTGTTTTCTTTTGTTTGGACACTGCCGTTGAGAAAATAACGATTCCTACCATCTGTACACCACTGCGCCATATCGCCGTATTTACCTGGTTTGGCAGGGTTGTATACTATGGTTGGAGAACGACATCTCGATATCATACGAGTTGCTCATCGACCATAATGCTGTAAGTAAACCAGTTCATATAAATAACGTATTTCTGCAAATGTATACAATATTTTCTTTTCTTCACGGTCTCTATAACTATCAAAACGAATACGTTTGTTCCAGATGCAGAATAGGATTCTACTCATGACTGTTCGATAAAATGGATTAGCATCGGTTGACCAAAGATGTGTAATTGGCACTTTTTGGTAATTCATTGCACCATGATAGTAACAAATACCAATATAAGCTTTTAGAGATTCAACATTGAGATTCACCCCTGTAGGGGGGAGGGGGTACTTCTGTAGAATCAACCCCTCCTATATTACTTATAACCGATAACCAATCAATTAATAGATAACTTGTTTTATTTTTAATATAAACTTTTTTATTTTATTTTTTTATATATAATAGCGTACACAATGCTATCATTTTTGTAATTTAAAAATAATAAAATATATTATAATAAAACGTTTTTGTAACTACTAAAAATGTAACGAAAACATAAACAAATTTAAAAATAAAAAAAATGATACAAAATACTTTATCAAACATTACTAGTATAAACATAGATATATATATATATATTTACCCGTTCTCCTTTAATCCCCATTGGACCTTCTAATCCACGCGTACCTGGGGCACCATTCCAACCCAAAGCCCTGCCTTTGCCAGGAGTTCCATCTCTTCCTGGGAACCCCAAGTCTCCGTCAATTCCTCGCGATCCCTTTTCACCGGTATCGCAGCCAAAACACGTTCCTACGGTAATGCCTGTTAATAAGAGAAAACTGTTTTAAATCCAGTTATTGCGAGGTTTGTAAAATCGTAGACGCTCAGAAAATTATTGAACTTAAATTGACATTTACAACGCAGACATTTATCGTGTTTAGGTTGCAGTTTAATGGAACGTTTCTGATTCACATTGGATGATTTTGTTATTTGAACATTTTAATAAACCCCATGTAATACGTAGAATTATGGTAATATACTTTCTGAATACATTATACAAATGCTAAATTAAGTTTTTAACTTTGTCTTGAACTTATTCAGTGATATAGTATGGTATAATTTAACACCCCAATTTGTAACAGTATGTTTTAGTGTTTATCAATTCGTAAAAATCTCAACTCTGCATATAATTGGATTGGTTTGTGGCAAAATAATAATGAATGGTAGTGTTAATAATTCATGAACAGTGTAGATTAGATAACATCTAAATAACACCTTTATATAAATATAATGTGAAATAAATTCGTTTATTTAATACAGATAGATGATACACTGAGATTCAGTGTCAAACGGAACGACTGAGTTCTAGGTCTCTGATAAAGTTCAGGCATTTGCGTTGGTTAGGAGCTTGAGCTTTATCTAGGAGTCGGTCAGGATATCGTTGTGTTCTTGCCTGGCACTGTCGCCAAGCGTCTTCCGTCGCGTTGCATATCGTATAGTTGTATACTTATATTGTATAATATTGTATAGTTATACTTATGTATTCCGAAGGAAAACCCGCAGTATACCCAAGGGTGCGCTATGTATCTGCCTTTCCAGTGTATCCGGTACAATCCAGGTCTCCGAATTGTACAGTATATCTAGTTATTGTGGTGAGTCTGTACATCGGTTTCCGAAACCCTGTGATGGTTGAGACAAGGTCGTGTAGGCGGCCGACACGAAGTAAACTAAAGATTCGGTGTTACCATTTTCGTGTGTGGGTAACCGTACGGTGCTCGGGATTATTTCCGCATTGCCGCGTGGAGATCCACGAAAAGTATTATAGCCTCCCGTTGAGCAATTGCACCCAGTTTCAGTTCGGAAATAGTTTTTTTAAATACTGAGCTTTCCAAATATCGGCTTTTCACACATGTTTATTTTATTTTTATTATAAAATAGTATTCTGTAAAATCAAATATTATCAATTGTATTTATACTATACATATATATATATATATATGTTACCAAATATTGGCGTCATTCAAGGACCTATACTATACTTTTACGTGTAACAATTGTATTAAAAGTTACGATAGAGAATTATTCAATTTATTGCAAGAATTTCATCATGGCAACCAGTCTATATTTGAGTAAGTAAAACAAATCCGATGTCTATGATTATATTATCAAATATTAACAGTCAATAAATTCCAGAACCAAACATAAATTGAATTTCTTCAATCCTTTGTGCTTAGTCTTAGCTGCCGTATCAAATTATTAAAAAATGTACACAACCTTTGAAGGCTCCAGGAAGGTCTTACGAGCGCCGAAAGTTTTAAAACCGCCTTACTTTTTTTTCAAAGTTTTTAAAAAAGTTTTAAGACGGTCCTAATAAATCGAGTCTATATATTTGTTGTTAAGGCGGTTGAAAGACTAATAAAGGCGCTCTATAACCTATGGTAGCCGAGAGAGACAAAAACGTTATTCACTCTTTAAAACGTGTTATTCAGGCTTTTAAACGTGTTATACATGTTATTCACTTTTTAAAAAGTGAATAACATAAATAACACTTTTTAAAAAGTGAATAACACGAATAACACTATTTTAAAAGTGAATAACACAAATAACATAAATAACACTTTTTTAAAAGCAAATAACACTATTTGTAAAGTGAATAACGCAAATAACACATTTTAAAAAGTGAATAACATAAATAACACTTTTTGAAAAGTGAATAACATGTATAACACTATTTTAAAAGTGAATAACATGAATAACACATTTTAAAAAGCGAATAACACTATTTGTAAAGTGAATAACACAAATAACACATTTTAAAATGTGAATAACAAAAATAACACTTTTTGAAAAAACAAATAACACGAATAACATTTTTTGAAAAGTGAAAAACGTTTTTGTCCCTCTCGGCTGCCATAGTAACCATCTAACGTATAATTTAGATGCGGAATTTAAACAACCTTAAACTTATTATTAACTTAAAGAGCACCGCACGAACCCGGATTCCCCTTGCTCCCCCGGAGACCCACTTGACCCTTGCGGGCCATGTCCCCGTCGTCGCCCAGCCCTCCACGAAGCCCCCGCGTACCCCCGCGACCACTGCCCGGGGCCCCCTTGAAGCCAGCGGCCCCCTTGTCCCCGCGAGCGCCCTTCTCGCCCAGCCCGCCTCCGGTTCCGTAGCTGCCCTGCTGGCCGGGCTGGACGCTGAAGGGCCGTGGGCCCGGATTGCCCTTGACCCCTTTGCCACCGGATGCGCCGATTTTCCCCTTTTGACCACGAAGGCCGGGAATACCTTGAAATTAAAGTGTTGCATAATATCGAATAAGATCGCGTATTATTCCTACATAATATAAGAATTGGTATAAAGCATGGCGTAATATATTGATTTTGTTTAATATCCTTTACTGTAGTTATTTATATTGATTCAATTATATCTTATTCAATTCAAAATAATGATATCCTGTCGTTATTCACAAGGAAACTGGACTGGCCGATAATATTAACAACACAACTGCTTAATATAATGAGTGAGCTCAACCATTGCATAGCTTCATTTGGTGCAATGTGCCGTGCGTTACTAAACAGACCTTGCAATATTACAAAATAATTTATACACATTATTGACCAATTATAATAATATCGTGCACCTACTCTGCAGTACTGATAAGGAGGGAAAAAAAACCTCCGTTAGTCTGCATATGAATGCTGTTTAATGCAGAGTCTATACAAGTTATAATAATCAAAATACATTAAAAAATGATTTTTCTATAAAACATTATACTATTTTTTCACGTGATACCTGTATGGTAGGCCTATTATCTTATATCACAAACATGAACTATAAACAAGCCTACCCCAGTGGCCCTTAACACCAACATAGCCAATGCCACCAAAAGAACAGGGCGGTCCCATGGCGCCTTGCTGTCCCTTGAATCCCGCGTCTCCTGAGTTGCCCTTTCCGCCTTGATACCCGATCCCCCCAAAGGGCCCGGAGTCACCTCGGTCTCCTCCCACCCCTACGGATCCTCGCAATCCTTTATCCTCTGGACAACTGCCCTTAAAGAGAATACGTCAAAGTTGATTAAATTCGAGACGGTTTACTAAATACGTATATATAATTAATAAATATAGTTTGGGATAGTAAAAGTATACGTTCTAAACGTAATAGCAACTAATCAAAAGGTGGTGTGGGGGGAGGGGGGGGGGTTGAGGGGGTTGAGAGGGTTGTTATTTAGATATGTACACTCCGTAGTTGAAGAGCAATGACCCCGTAAATTGTTATTTTTCATTTCGAGAAAAGCTTAAGTTACACTGCATTCCTTTACTGTGTACTTCCAGTACTGTTTTTCTTAATTTTTGCAGTTTATACAAAAATAGATAATTATCCCGGTCTTAACAATTGCCCTCCTCACTTACTGGGCATAAATGTTGCTCTCTCCATAACTTGATCGACTGTTTGACTAACTTGACTGTTTGTAGGAATAGATTATTCATATTATGTATATACAATATTATTCGCTCGATAGTGAACTTTAATCATTGATGATTATGTGAAATAATATGAAGCCATTCAAGCATACCCTTTACAACGCACACATTTAATATACAACTTTTTTAACGTAAGTTTAATGACATCATCTGTGTCATAAACGTAAACTTTGTATACACTTTCTTATACTGATTTCCTTAAAAAAGGCATAACTTAATTAGTGTATTTTTTAGTTATAATTCTGACATATATTTTTTGGTTAAACATTTTTATAAATGTTTAATTAAGTTTTGTAATAGGGCAAACGTGTCAGCAAAAGCTAAACAGTATGACGTCTATGTAAATTAGATATACTATCTAGAAACAGAATCAGAATGTGAAATTATATTCTTACGGCGGATGTTCCTTTTCGTCCATTCATCCCACGCATTCCATCTAAACCATAGCGGCCTTTGCGTCCCTGTAGTCCACGATCTCCCCGGTCGCCAAAAAAGCCATCGGTGCCAAATGGCCCCTGACACATGGATACACAGAAACATATAGTGTAATCTCTTGTAATTGTGTCTAGTGATGGTAACACTGTTGAAATCAAATATTTGTTTACCACCTTACGTCGGATATATGGCAGCCGAGAGAGACAAAAACGTTATTCAGTCTTTAAAACGTGTTATTCAGGCTTTTAAAAGTGTTATACATGTTATTCACTTTTTAAAAAGTGAATAACACGAATAACACTATTTTAAAAGTGAATAACACAAATAACACGTTTTAAAGAGTGAATAACGTTTTTGTCTCTCTCGGCTGCCATACGGATATAAGTCACGGGACAGTATGCGCAACCGCTTCGTCAGAGAAAAGGAAGTTAGCAGCAGCCATTATCATACAAGTAATTAAACGTAATGCTAACAATATAAACACAACTAATATAAAGTGTGCATGTAAACCACAACCTTCGATAGAAACTCAACACACACATGCATAAAAAGTAATCGAGTTACAGGATGTATTTTTTAATATTTTCTCTTACTTACTAATCTTCTCTTATTGTAAATATTTTTAAAATACATTATAAACAGTCCCAGCGTAATCGTATATAATTAACCTGGCTAAGTTGGGTTGTAAGTCTCGTAATAAGTTTTGCATCCATATACCCCGACCCAGCTGTCTTGCCACAATCGTATCGAAAATTGAGTGCAAAATTAATTGTATTGTTTATCTATAACCTCTGGTGGTGGTTTAGCTGTGGACCTCAAGTGATCTGTGTTTGGTAGCCTACTTGTTACCAATAAAGTCAGATTAAAAAATATAATGATATTTCATTACCAGATCGCCGGGTAATCCGCGTTGTCCATCATCGCCCGGAAAACCCTGATTAATGAAAACAAAACTTTTTAATTAATCTGATATATATACGTATGTTCATATATAAATATTTCCCAAACGACACTCACTTACCCTTGGTCCTTCAATTCCAACAATTCCTCTGCCACCCGCTGCACCGTAGAAGCCATCAATTCCCTGATGAGGTAGAAAAACGAGAGTGTTGAAAAGGAATTATACTAAACTAAGGAAAATGTCAATGGCCTTATCTGTGGAAATTGTAATCAATCTCTCGAACAAAGAGATTCACTTATAGGATAATGTAGGAATAGTTCGACATTTAATGTAATTAATAATGACATTTAAATAATACGTATGTGAGGATATATATCAATTTTGTAACAACATCCTGTATATTTTTGTTGTCTATGTACATACCATACATAACAGAAATTCGCAAATGACCTGTTCAATTCATGACCGATCAGGTACTGATTTTAGAGAGAGAAAAAATTAAATAATATTATAAACAGATTTTTTGATAAAAAATGTACAATAGTTATATTTATATATATATATATATATATATATATATATATATACCTATATATCACTCAGCTAATACAACTTGACTCAACCAATCAAGAGTGAACATGTTGTGAACATTTTGATATCAAAAATTGATTGATTTGATGCCCGTGCGTGATTACTAATAAATATAGATTTTCGAAAGTTTGTGAAATCCACTGACACGAACCTATTCTAAATTTATATTGTGAAAGAAAGGGAAGTATCAGATTTGCGTTAAATTTGTCCATATTTATAATTAAATGCATGTTACTATTCTGCTAAGTATAAGAGAAATTGATTTACCAGAAGCATATGATCTCACAAATCGATGTTATTAAGGTCCGGACTAGACCAGATCAAGTGAGACATTGACAACTATGTAACTAGTTGAATAACATTGCAACATGTCTATTTTGTCTATTTTTCTAAGTTTTCGATATTATTTCAACCGATGGAGTTAATAAATGAGTTGCGTAAAGAAAAACACATCTGAAAAGGATCTAGATCTATCCATCCAATGACTGTGAAGAATAGTTTCCATTGAATTTGAACTGTGTAGCTATAAATAATTGAAAATCTTTTCTCAAAAATTGCCAATTATGTGATAATCAGCAGAACTTCTATACAATGGAATATTATCTTTCGAAACATAAAAAGGCCTACGTGTACCAAAGTTCAGATTGATTGATTTTTGAAAAGTATATACAATCAGTGAACGCTCAAGGGGATTAAATTGTGTTTAGTACATAACTACATAATAAGTACGTTATTAATTACATTTAATACGTACAATTAAAATAGAATGAACCAAGGGTGTGTTTAAAAACAGCATAGTGTAGTATAAAATCTGTGAGGAATGAATACACAGCTAAACATTACCAGAGGACCTCGATCGCCACGTGTGCCTTTGTCTCCTTTGTAGCCGAAATCGCCATCTGCTCCCTATAATAATAAAAGTAGAAATGTCAATAATGTTGATCATAGATGTAAGTTATATATATATATATATATAGAAACAAAAGCGATTCTCCTCTTCTGTCCTAAATTCCTATCAAAATAAACAATGACATTATTTGTTTTAAGATTTTAGAAAATCGGATTGTCTTTTTAGTATAAAATGTTGACTACCATTCTTTACATTCGTGGAATATTGATCAGTTCCGGGATTTTGGTCCGATTTGATGGTATGTGTCCATGTCATTACGGCTTTGTAATGTTTTTAAAACTCTTGTTTTAATATTTGCATACTTTAAAGTTTCGTGGTAAATATTTACTATAGATTAAAAAGTATGTGTCTTTAAAATGCCAATTAAAAAGTTAATACAAACATATGGTATTACGTATTCGAGCAACTTTTGCTTACTCAACTTTATAATTTTAATAATAACGTTACTGATAATTTGGGCATATGTTTCAACATAATAATAATATCATTAGTAAATACATAATGTTCAAATTATTGTTGGTAGCAAAATTCAATAGCAGGGTTATATACAGTAGAGGCAAAAAAGTCGTGAACAGCACAGCTCGCAAATATTTGAAATTTACGATTACATTGAAATATACTAGATATAAAGTTTATTTTATTGTACATTATGCATAATATGCATTATGCAATAGATTTGTTTTAATAAATCCATTGATATAATTTTCATTTCCTCCTAAGCAGCGCTAATTTCAAATAAAAAAACAAGGCGCCTTTACCTATTAGATTACGAAAATTGATAATTATTCACTTTAGACAAGGATTAAAATACCGCAAAATTGCTGAAATCTTGCACGTTTGCCTCGGAGTGGTGTCTAAGATTGTTAAGCAATACAATGAACATCAGCATTTGCGAAATAATTTAAAGAACGGTTGGAGGAAACAAAAACTCTCTGTTAGAGAGGTTCGAAATGTTATCCCAATTCAATAGTTCTAAGGGTTTAGAGGAGTTATCCCAATTCAATAGCAGGCTTATATAGAGGAGTTATCCTAATTTTTGAAAAAGTGATATCATATTTTATTATATTATATTAGTTCATATCACATGTAGTGAACTTCAGCAGAAAACATAGATAAGAAAAGAAGATTATTAACAACAAACAACTATTTAGGTTGACCAATGTGTTGTATCTCTCAGCTCACCTTTGCTCCGACATCTCCCACGGGATTTCTGTGACCGGCGAAGACTTGCAGGGATTTGTTGGCGCACGGATGCCCGGCATCCCCAACTTCACCGATTGAACCCTTCTCACCCTTCTCACCCATAATTTGGAAAGTTTGTGACGTTTTGCCCCGAACACCTTCATAACCGGTGGACCCTTGGTATCCCTTGTAACCATGGAAAGAATGTTTTTAATTATGTTTTAATTTGTAAAATGCGAAATGTAAATCAATGTTGCTATCGATTATTACGTACCCCTAGATATTCATTTTTATTAGCCTTTATATAGCTATTTAGAGAAAAAAATTGGTAGTAGAAACAAATTGTTGGATTATCTCAGGAGTATCTACATAGTATCTACATAGTATCTACATATATTTAAATTGTCATGTATATATCCTCAATTAATTTGATATATATTTCGTACTATACTGCAGCTTTTCATCTATACTCGTTCAGACAGGTGTATACTCACAACATCTAAATAATACATAAAATGACGGATGCAAAAGCCTTAACATGTTTTAATTTCAGTCTCTACCCCCACTCCCACAAGTATTTCTTAACATCTTAATAACTTTAAAATGCACATCAATTGAACCACGTGCAACTTTAATCATACATATTATGCAAAGGTACTGCTTCATTCAATTGTTTCATTCATTCATTTAATCATTCATTCATTTGAGTTGTTCTATATATTATAGATAATGCAATAGAGGTGACGTTATCGAAAATTTAAAATTAAAAAGTATCTCAAGGCAGAATTTCAGACGATATATATGTTAATAATTGATTTATTTATAAATTAAAAAAATTCTGTCAAGGTAACCGATGTCGTCAAAAATTATGAAAACGTTAGAAAGGATTTGAACAAAGGTCTTAGTTCCTATAAAAATGTATTACGAACAAATAAAAACACGGATATTGTTTTTCAGAAAATTTACATTTATGAAATTGTCACCAATCCTTCAAAGTTGACATAAATTATGGTTGATGTGTACAGGTTACCATGTAATTTTAACTACTTAGATCATTTCTGTTGATTACGAATTGTGATCAATATTATGCAATTTATTTGACTCAGTATTCCATGTTTTACTTTTAAAATAATATCGAAAGTGGTGATGTTTGATGAACTATTTCAAGAGGGTAAATATAACCAATAGTGAATTTTTTTTTATAAATATGGATTTATTTATTTATTTATTTATTCTTGTTCAACCTGCTCAAATAGCATTAACTCTAATAATTATTGAATATAGTTAAAGATAATTATTACTCCTGTAGAATTGATACAGATTTACAAAAACAAAAACCGCCTAAGAGAATACTTAGAAAAAAATTAAAATAACTACACATCGTAATTACACGCAATGACAACACATAGCTGACTAATTAAATCCTGATGACAATTATGATAGTTTTTATGCAACAATTAATAAAAAGGAAGGTAGATAGAGCTATCATAACTCAACATTAAAATACATAATATCATAATGCAAAAGTGTAAAAATGTAAAAATATCTTAAAGTCATACAGTCATAATGTCATACAGTCATAATGTCATACAGTCATAATGTCATACAGTCATAATGTCATACAGTCATAATGTCATACATAATGTCATATGTCATAATGTCATATAGTCATAATGTAATATGTCATAATGTCATACAGTCATAATGTTATACAGTCATACAGTCATAATGTCATAATGTCATAATGTCAAACAGTCATATGTCATAACGTCATAATGTCAAACAGTCATGTGTCATAACGTCATAATGACATAATGTCATAATGTCGTAATGTCATACAGTCATACAGTCATATGTCATACAGTCATACAGTTATATGTCATACAGTCATAATGTCATATGTCATAATGTCATAATGTCATAATGTCAAACAATCATATGTCATATGTCATAATGTCATACAGTCATAATGTCATATGTCATAATGTCATATGTCATAATGTCATATGTCATAATGTCATAATGTCATAATGTCATATGTCATATGTCATAATGTCATATGTCATAATGTCATAATGTCAAACAATCATAATGTCATATGTCATAATGTAATAATGTCATAATGTCATAATGTCATAATGTCATAATGTCATACTGTCATAATGTCAAACAGTCATAATGTCATACTGTCATAATGTCAAACAGTCATAATGTCATACTGTCATAATGTCAAACAGTCATAATGTTATAATGTCAAACAGTCATACGTCATAATGTCATAATGTCAAACAGTCATAATGTCATATGTCATAATGTCCTATGTCATAATGTCCTATGTCATAATGTCATAATGTCATAATGTCATAATGTCATAATGTCATAATGTCATAATGTCATAATGTCATAATGTCAAACAGTCATAATGTCATAATGTCAAACAGTCATAATGTTATAAAGTCATAATGTCATAAAGTCATAAAGTCATAAAGTCATAATGTCATAAATTCATAATATCAAACAGTCATAATAATCACTCTTAACTATATTTTAGAACTAATTAACAGTATCATTTTTTTTAAATCAAAATTTACATCATTTATACTTTGCTTAACCCATTTGGCCTATTTATTATACTTTCATAATTGGTCATTTATTATTAGGAACTTTTCATTATTGTAAATAGTAATCATTATTTGTGATCAAGACTTATTATATTATAATATATAAAGATATAGAAATATTAATTAATTGTAATAAACATAATAGTTAATAGTTTATCGTTGTTACCGTCATGCTGTGTTACTGGGAATACGTATATGTCATTATAATTTCCTCCGTAATTGGAACATAATTGGAACATACCTTAGGTCCAGTGGTTCCATCCATTCCGCGATATCCTCGATTGCCTTTTTGACCGATAGGTCCCTGATAGTAAAGATATAATTTTCCGATAAATGTCTTAATATGGTCTTAATACAATTTAACAAAAATTAAAATCTTAATGAAAATGTTACAATTAAAATGTGTCTATATAAATGTCATTATTAAGTCGAAATGAAATAACCCCTCAAACTATTTCTATGTCTAAAATATTGAAGTCACGATTTTATTGACTTTATCTAAATTTTGATATCTGAAAATTCTTTTATGAAAGTCCTTGTATATTTTCTTATACATATCCATATACTGTATAATGTCTCAAAATTAATGTTCCTTTGCATTTGTTCCAATCTAAATTAAAATATCTAAATGTCACTACACATTTTAATATGTCCATAATAGTACGTATCTATCTAATCGATTGATTATTACATAGCTATAGATGAAATAAAACATACAGTCGTATTGCAAAATACAATATATATATTCGAACTAAAATATTAAACACTTTTGTGATAAGAATCATTTTGTTAACTAGTACAATAGTAATATTTTCTGCGAAATATATTATTAATTAAATATAATGTGTAACTAACATAAAATTAAACATGACCGATCTAGACTACTTTTAACATGTTTTCATTAATTCACAATGCAATACGGTGTATGATTTTATAATATGTGAACTGTTTTCCATATAATGCTAACCACACGTTCACAACAATCCGTATATTGCTGTTAAAGACCAATGTTTAACAAAACTTTACCGATATATTTTGATTTAGATTTAGTTATCTAGTTAAAACCAAATTAGGCATCAATCAATAAACTATAGTTTGTCAATAGTGGTCAACAATCAATAATGATCAATAGTGGTCAACAATCAATAATAATCAATAGTAGAATAGTCTTTATTGTCTTACTGTATCCCCTCGATCTCCATACCATCCTGCATTACCCTAAAATATACAGAAAATGAAACATAATAATTATAAAGATAACGCACCTGTTCAAAACTAATTGATAAGAAATTTACGAATTGAAGAAATACAAGTGCAACGTTTTTGTAGAAAGAAGAAAGATATGAGGATATATTCCTCAAAAATATAGAGAATGTACAAAAAGCATGCAAAATACTACAAAATAGTATAAGCGTACATACGTAAGAATATATAAGAATAAATAAACATTCAATTAGGTAACATGTGATACTAAGGCAAGACCTATATCTAAAAATAATAACATTATAATAAGGCCTTAATGTTGGAGAGCTTTCATTTTGTGAAAATATGATTCAATTATTTCAATAAATAAAATGACTACATTTAAAAAATATATGTACTCAGGGCCGTATGGTGGGGGGGGGGGGGGTGCGTTGGGTGCGATCGCACCTACCCGCGCAAAAAAACGGATCCGCTTATACATG
>JAUZND010091228.1:0-15149 GCA_034780555.1 Coelogynopora nodosa
CCCCCCCCCCCCCCCCCCCCCCGGCCTAGATATACACTTTCCATACTACTTATATTGACAATTTTTGTAAATATAAAAAACACACTTTTAGTGTTGATAAAAATCAGTGTTGTAAATATAACTTTAAAGTGGGATAGACAAACTAAATGGCTATTAGATATGAGATATAAAATATGAGATATGAGATATGACAAAGGATCAAATGTGTGAAAACTTATTCCATGTCCGCTCGTGAATAACTAATTGGATCCAATGAATATAAACGGGTACATTATCATAATTAATTATCACTCAAAATTTAATATAAGCCCATCGTTTTTAAAAATTTCAGAACCTAACAAATTGTTCAATTAGCTTTTTCACATAAAAAAATTTGTCAGGATCAAATTATTATTTTTATAATAATTAGGACAAAAAAATATACGAAAACTGATTTTTTAAATGTTATTTTCCCTCAATATGATGCACCATAATTACAAATATGTGTAGGTTTTATTACTCACCTTTTCTCTATTTCTGAACAAATAGTATTTAGAATCATAGAAAATAGTAGTATGGAAGGTAGACATTTACGTCACCCCTCTCCTCCCCACAAATGTTAAAAAAAAGCATTTTTTAGCCCATCAGAATCGAGTATTAGTTTCTTGGTTACTATGGCTTCCTATTAACCGATTTAAACAAGGTCAATATCGTTTCCGATTAATTCAAGGTCACAGAGTCCGTTTTGATAATTACAAATTCATCAGTGGTACCCTATTGGTAGTAATCGATCATTCAAGTACAATTATTGATTTTTCATGATACGATGCATTGTGACCATATAATGTCAGTTGCGAATGATTTCAATGAGAATTCTGACTAAGTCAAGGTAGCTAAGCTTAATGTTACTACTTACAAATTGATCAAAGATACCCTAATAGTAGTAATCGATCACTCAACTACAATTATTGATTTTCCCAATACACTGCATTGTAGTCCAATGATGCCAGATCCAGGTGGTTTCAAAGGGTATACCGATTAAGTCGTGGTCGATCAGTTCGATTTTGGTACTTAGAAATCGGTCATTAAAAACGCATTTATTGATTTTTCTGAATGCGATGCGTTGCAGGCTTTAGTCGCCGATCAAGCCGACTAAGTCAAGTATGGAAATTGGTTTGAGATATACTACTACTACTATAAGTATACTATAAGTATACTGTAAAAGCGTTATACGTATATACTATAAGTATACTATAGGTATATATTATAACAGTTTAATACCCTAAACTCCTGAAATTTTATATTCTAATATTCCTAAACTCCTAAATCCGTGAACTCATAAAATTATCCCCTTAATTTGAATCATTGAAGCACACGTGATGAATGAGACAGAATGCCATTTCTTATTATTAATTTCAAAAGTTACAGAGTAGGAAAGTGTAAGCAATTAGGGTATAAGAAAAATGTCAGTGTCACTGTTCATCATCATCATTAGTAATGTCGATATAGCCTTCTACGATTTGACCAGCCCATGCCCACTGTCCGACTTTCTGTCTAACTTGATCTCGAAATATGTATAAACTTCTTTTTATAGCTCTTTCCAAGATGGAGTTCTGGGATATCATGGTGTTATTATTTGAGCATAGTATATCTTCCATTGATTTATAAATGAGTCCCATTAGTTTATCTTTGGTACACCTGTTTTAAAATGTCAGGTAATGCTGAATCTTTTGTTTCACAAGCTTTTCAATCCATGATGCTTCATCTTCCCCAATATCTACCAATAGAATATGTTTAACAAGGAAAGAATTAGAAGGACTGGCACTCTTATCCGCAATGCATCGTATTGAGGAAAATCAATAATTGTACTTGAAAAATCGATTACTACCATTAAGGTATTTGGTATCAATTCGTAAGTAGTAAAATAAAACTCAGCTACCTTGGTTTAGTCCGAATTCCCATGGAAATCATCCGGATCTGACATTGCATGGCCACAATGCATCGTATTGGGTAAAACCAATAATTGTACTTAAATTATCGATTACTACCAATAGGGTACCTCTAATTAATTTCTAATTAACAAAATCGAACTCAGTAACCTTGAATTAATCGGAAACGTTCTTGACCTAGTTTAAATCGGACAATCGCACAGTAACCAAAAAAAAAATACTCGATTCTGATTAGCTGAAAAAATTTGAAATTTTTTAGCGCGAAAATTCAAAATAATTTACATTTGTGGGGGGTGAGGGGGGGTGGTCCGGTCCGACACTTAGGGCCGATAAAAAAATCGGTTTCGGTTTCGGGGGGGTGTTTCGATTTCGGTGAAGGTATACCTTCCATATACTACTGAAAGTATATTTCGTGGGTCACACAAATCTCCCCATTCGGCAAAATAAACCTCCAAAATCGGCAGGGTTAACATAAGAAATATTTAAGCTTTATTGTCTTCAACTCTGGAAATTAAGAGTTAAAAAATCTGACAAAACAAAATAACTATAAGTGTTATTCCAGCCATATTTTTTGTTAAAATTCGATGTGATTTATAATTTTTTAAAGTTTAATTGACAAATATTTATCTAGAAATGTTAAAATTTAAAACGCGTTAAGTTAAAAAAAATAAACATTATTTTGTATTTGTTTCTGTAAAATAATATTGAAATTGTATAGATAGATACGTTTATGACGTCGAATTATAATTCAATACAATTATTTAAAAATGAAATATTTCAATAGCTTAAATACAAATAAGATATTCCGTTATGGGATATTTTTCTCATTTCTCTGTTCAATTCCGATACGATGAAGTGTTAACGTCCATAGCTCCATAACTAATATATCCAACTATGAAATATAATATGATACGATTAGCGTTTTAACCTTGTAAACCATTGAACTATGCTATATATTTATTATGTGGCGTCAAATGCGTTTCTGTCTGTCTATGTGGCGTCCTCGTTGAGAAGGGTAGCCTGCACTACGAGCTTTCACCTTGTCCTGTCCCGCGCTTGTCTCACCAGTTCATCTGTGCGCCTCGATTTCCCCTACTTCTTCACGTCGTCTCACCACATTCTTCTTGGTCTGCCTCTTCCACTTTTTCCCTCGATCTTTCCAAGCAACATTTCATTCTGTAAGCGATTAGCTCGAATGATATGACCACAGTATTGCATCTTTCTTTTCCTCATCTCTTGCAGCAGCTGCATTCTGTGCCTTTCTCTTGTCCTAATAAGCTCTATTACCTCCCTGTTGGATACTCTTCTTGTTCAGCTAATCTTCAGTAATTTTCTGTAAAACCACATTTCTAAACGTTCTAAGCGTTTTTCCTTTTTTGATGACATTGTCCAGGTTTTGGATGCGTATAATAGAGCAGAAATAACGTAACAGCGAACAACTTTATAAGTTTTGTGGTGATTTTGAGCTGCTTATCTTTGAAAATATTTTGCATGTTCGAAAATGTTGTCCTGGCAATCTGAATTCTTCGCTTAATGTCATTCTTGTATTTGCCATTACTTGTAAGCAATTGACTCAGCTATATAAAGCTTTCAACTTTCTCTAGGGTGTTCCCGTTTACTGATATATATTAATATTTTTAACCGTTGTGTTTTTACCAGTGATCATCACTTTCGTCTTTTTAGCAATTATTCTCTTACCGATGCTTTCACCTTTCTCATTCACAATGTTAAGCAAATTTTGGAGATCGTGTTCGTTCCCTGCAACTATCGCAGTGTCATCTGCATACAGCAAGTTTTTGACGACTCTGCCATTGACTTTGAAGCCTTTTAAGTCATTCACTTCTTGAAAAATGTCCTCTGTGTATCTGCTGAACAAAATCGGGGACATTACACACGCTTGTCTCGCCACTTTCTCAATATTAATACTTTCTGATAGCGAGTCCCCTACTCTGACTTTAGCTGTTTGGTCCCAGAAAAGGTTTTGAATTATTCTTCTATCTTTCCCATCTATTAGCTTCTTGTGCTTCACTCTGTCAAAAGCTTTCTCGTAGTCCAGGA
This sequence comes from Coelogynopora nodosa, assembly GCA_034780555.1. Lineage (NCBI taxonomy): Eukaryota > Metazoa > Platyhelminthes > Proseriata > Coelogynoporidae > Coelogynopora > Coelogynopora nodosa. The sequence goes on from JAUZND010091228.1 coordinate 3,987, forward strand.
ACAAAACGTATATTTTATTTTGGCTAACTATAGCTCTCTCCACAACATCCTCAGATTAAAAATTGCGTCTCTAGTGCTCTTATCCTTTCTAAATCCATATTGTTCCTCACTGATTTCATTGATGATGTTTTTATCTATTGTGTCCATTATGCTTCTGAGTAGAACTTTTGTTAAATGACTCATCAGGCTTATCGTTTTGTTCTCTTCACACTAAGTTGTTGCCGGCTTCTTCGGTAGCTGTATGAATACCAATTCTGCCAGGCCTTGCGAAATATGACCATAATTGTCGATGAGGTTGAGCAGCTCACGGATTCGTGACAGATTTTTGTCATCTATTGCTTTTAATACTTCTGCTGTGATGCCATCTTGCTCGGTTGCTTTATTATCTTTCATTTTACTAATTGCCTTCCTCACTTCACTTTCTAGTTTCTCTGCTTCTTCTTCATTCTCGATATTCGTCTTTCCACCTCTTTCTTCGTCTGCAAAGAGTTTCTGAATGTATTCAACCCAGCGTTTTTCTACTTTTTCAATTTCAAAAGGAATATTACCATCTGTATCTTGTATACCCGCGTTATGTACTTTCTTTTTATTGCCTGTGACCTCTCGTATCTTTTGGTGCATTGGTCGCCACTGCTTTGCATCTTCTAGGTCTTCGATTTCTTTACACTGTGCATTTAACCATTTTTCTTTTGCCTTAGAACAAGCCTTCCTAATATCTTTATTTTTCACTTGGTACTGTTCCCTCAATCCTTTCAGCTTCCGTCTTTCTGTCATCATTTTGTGAATGCTTTCGGTCATCCATGGTTGTTTATAGATCTTTTCCTTTTTGGGTAAAATTTCCTTGACTGTGTCTTGAATATTCCTTAACATAGTTCCATACTTCTGATCAATAATCGCATCTATATTCTCATTTTTCGGTCTTTGTTCACCATCAATTTATAAAGCGCTGTATTTATTCTGGAAGTGTATCTAAAATTCGCGTATGATATTGTTTATTTTCAAGCAACTAAGTTCATAGATCTCCTCTTATTGCTCCTTTTAGTCATGATATTCTTGAGTTTCACTTTCATGTTTGCAATTACAGGGTTGTGATCTGAATCGCAGTCTGCTCTTGGGCTGGTTTTGACCTTATGTGTGCATGTTTTGAATCTGTTTCTAATCATGATGTAGTCGATATGGTTTCTTACTACGTCATCCGGGCTTATCCATGTGTAAAGCTTTCTTGCTGGTTGGCTGAACCAAGTTTTCCTAATGCACATGTTGTTCTTCTCTGCAAACTCATTTAGACGATCTCTTCGGTTGTTTCTCGTTCCATGACCCTAATTTCCTACGACATGATTGTGCCTACCTCTTCCGATATTTGCATTAAGATCTCCCATGATAATCATGATCTCGTCGGACTTGACTTGCTTCAAGGTTGATTCTACTTCCTCATAAAAGTCTTCTATTACTTCCTCCTTACTATCGCTTGTGGGTGCATAAACTTGTATAATGCTAATGTCGAATGGTTTTGCTGCTATTTTTAATAGCATTACGCGGTCTGATACCGTCCACAATCCTTTTATACGATTGGCAATCTTTTTCTTGACAATAATTCCCACACCTTTTTCGTACTTTTTGCCTCCTGGGTAGATCATAATATGATTTTCTTTATTTGTGATTCCAGAGCTAGTCCATCTTGTTTCGCACATACCGAGAATGTCTATTTTCATAGTTTCCATTTCCTGAATTATATTGTCCAACTTTCCTAATTGCCAGAGTCTTCTCACGTTCCACGTTGCAACTTTGAAATTCAGTTTCCTTGTTTTCAGATTAACAGCATCGGGAGAAGTCCTCCGACAGAGTTTGTTGGGTTTGGGATTCCTCTGTCATTGTGGTTATTCCTACTTCCAATGGACTGGTTCCCTTCCCTTGAATTATTTACAGAATGAGGTAATGAAGGGGACACATTACTTTCATCCATAGTGTTTTTCTTTTTATGTAGACTCATAGTGCTGTCTTTGGGACTTAAATACATAGTGAGGGCCCAACCTCTTCTACGGTGGCTGGTTACAATTTCAGTATGTCAAAAAGTGCCCCCTGTGCGCCACACGCTGGTTTTCTTTAGGAGTTTCCTTCTCCTAGGTGAACTGCCTACCAAGACTAATGAGCTCCACCTGCCCAGGTTTTGAGATCAGAGGAATTTGCCTAAAAAGGCTAAGCGAGCTCCATCTACCCTTGACGCAGTACAGAAGCAAAAATCAGGGTCACTGACCTGCCTCCTGTTGCTCTGTAACCACCGTTGACCAATGGTTCGGCTCCACCGTCAACTACAGATACTAGTGTCGCTGCTGCCCCACTCTGTGTTTAGAATCAATAAAACATTATAATTTAACATTCAGAAAATGCGTTATATTTAATTTTTACATTTATACCTATTTACTTATATTATTAGATTGTATTTACTTGGATCATTTATGATTGTATTCTGTGTAAAGTTCTGTATTTATATTTGAAATATATATTATTAGCATTACTGATATTACGTGAAATACTGGTTGGGACTTTCTCAAAGGAAAAATAACTATAAGTAATTGTTTATATGCAAACTAGGTAATTTGTTCAAGATCCAAAAATATCTATTGCAATATATTAGGAAATATAGAACATGTACTCCATTTATAATATTTTTATTTAGTTTTGAGATTAGTTAAAAAAAAATTATATTGAATTATATTCTGTAAACAAAATAATTATTTATACTTTATTTATACTGCAAATTTATTAACAGTGTTAAAAGTATATATTTAATTGAAATTTGCAATAATTTGGTAAAAATACTATTAATATATAAAACTATAATACTTTCATTGTATTAGTTATACTAATCTTAATTAAATACTTTGAAGACAATTTAAAAAAATCTGTTCATTAAATCAAGGACTTTATTAAATGCTTGATTACATGTAATGATAAAAATAATTCGAAGTAATAATCGATAAAACGGAAACTATAGTCTCTGAAACTTGATTTTTGTACTGGTTTTGATTCTTATTTATCGTTGAATAATTAAATCCATAGGTGTTATTTAGAAGTGTATAACCTTCATTATTAATATTGAAAATGAATCTGAACAAAGTACTAACTGATGAAAACACTAAATTAATACTTACTAACTAACTGTTTAACAAAATCAACTGAATCATACTATTAATTCAATAAATTGTTTATACTGGCAGCAACATATTATAAAATTCGCTTTTAAGTCAATTTATAATTATATAAAATCAGGCAAATATTAATTTCAACACCGTCAATTAAAATACATAATTATTTTAATTAAATATTGTTCTGCCAATTTGAATAATTTATTGCTTGAAGTCAAAATCACATGATAATCAAAATTTAATTTAGTCGAAAGTTCTATAATATTATATTATTATTATATTATTATATTAAAATACTATGCTACTGGTTAAGTAGTATATAATATTTGTAATAAAACTTATATAAATTATTATGTATTGTAATATAAATTAGATTAAATTGTAATTTATGCAATTAGCGCAATCCAAACAATTAGTTTCATTCACGATTTAATAAATATTAGTTAAAAACTTTTCACTAATATCCTAATTTATATTTACTTTTATTATTAAGCTTATTTAATGGATTCAATATTATTAAACTAAATGGTATCAATTAATTTTTTGATATAGTTTAAAAAAATATAAAAGAATAATATATTAATAAATTATTAAAAGATAAATAAAATTATACAAACAAACTAACTTTTAAATTTGTGATTTTAAGCTCGATAACATTATTTATTAGCTATATATACTGTTAAACGTAAGACAAATTATGTTTATTGCATACATTATACAATTCATTTATATCATCAAAAATAAAAAAAATAAAAAATGTATGTAAAATATATATTTACTAATAATAAGGCTTAAATGCATAAAGCCAGATGCAATAAATTATTATTATTTATGCTAACAGTATACAAAATAATGAAAATTCTCATGGAACTCAGCATAGCTGATATAATCGTCTGAAAACGTTATAATTTTCAGAATAATAAGATCATTTTTTTGTGAAAATACACATTGCAGCCAATATCGATAATCATCTGTTGTAATTATATCGAGTCCGCTATAAAATAATGATTCCGTTTTAAAATATAGATTAATATATTTAATTATATAAACCTTTAAGGTAATAATTAAACATTATTTAAAAAATAGTTATCCTGAGGGTAAAATAAATAGTTTTACGCAAACAAAACGTGACTAACGATTTCTATCTGAATATCATAAAATTACTTTGTGGTGAATATATATACCAATTTTAAGCTAAATAAACAGTTAGACTTTTGACCAGGTAGATTTATGTATGAAACAAACGCAGATTATCTAGATATATAAGTCATTAACCCTAGTTGATCTATACGATATAAATAATAAAAATTATATTCTACGAATAGTTGCCTAAACTGTTGCCTAAAAGTTGCCTTTAGCTGCCTAAACGTATTTATTTGTATTTTATTAAAAAATTACAATAAATACGAATATATACATAAATTATACGTACACAATTATTACATATCACGGCAAACATAGTGCAAAATTACAAGTTTTCAGAGAAACTGAATTGTCAAGTTGTCTTTTTTAAATAGAACGGAAAGAAACTTTACAGGTTGATTTAAGAAATACAGTTTTTAACACAAATCACGCGAAAATATTTACAATAGTATGCGAACAATAGAAAAAAAAACGACTGAGTAAAACAAACAAAAATGGCTGCCATTTATATAAAAGTTGTGCCTTTTTTGGAATTAACATATATCAACATATTATGCAGTCGCAAAGGTATCAATGAAATGCTCTAAATTAAAAAGTTAAAGCTCGGAAATTAGAAAGCACGTTGAGGCAATAAGCCTAATATTTGAGTGAATTAATTATAATTAATGGTTATTTATTTATACAATGTTTCGTTAGGCATTCACAAACAAAATTCTGAAAACTTTTGAGAAAAATGCGACATAAACTATTATTTGAAGTTTTCGATTTTAGAAAACTTCCACAATATAATTTTCTGTATTTTTACTAATCGAATAGGCCAAAAAAATGCGACTTAAAATGTCGAAATTTCCATTGGGCCCCACGAAAAAAGGGGCCCATTCGATACTTTTGGGGCCCAATCGACTAATATATATATATGAAAATGAAGCGCATTAGACATTTTGAGTCGCATTCGATATGTCAAAAAACGCACAAAAAAGCACACAAAAAGCACACAAGAGACGCATTCGCTGCGTCACCCTTTATTGCTTGCAAAGGCCGCCGACAAGCTCAATCAGTTTGTACACCTCTGTATAGTGACGGACGGTGCCCTCCCGGTCAACCGATAGGATCTGACTTTGCGCACGTTATCCGCCCCCAGACCCCGGCACACCCGCTCCTCCCCGAGTGACACCGGGGTGGCGCATTGAGCAGACGTGTCGCGGTTGATGCAATGCTTCTAGAAAATAATATTGATTCATTCATAGATATCGATTTTTCGTAGATAGAGTAAGGAAATCCTTATCTATGGATTCATTAATGTAAACATTATATTACATCGAAGCATCAAAGCATCATGTAGAAGTCAAGATATAATATGTGATATAGTCTATAGAGTATAAGTTATAGTACAAATCAAAAGCTCATATATTAAAATCAAAACAAAATGATGTCGGAGCTTATAGTACAAGAATAATTGTTCCATCAAAAGCGCAAACGACTTTTGGGATATCCAGTAGAAAATAGACTGTCAACTTCATAAAATATTTTGAAAATGTCTCATTTAAATTTGAGTATAGATGAGACGTATATATATTTTTATTTTTTTAAATTCTCTTTCTTACGAATGGTGTAAAATATTTTTTTGGATTTTTGATTTGTAGCAAGGTATTGAAAAAACTAAATCTAAAATTTTCCACAGCTTTATATGTTTATTAGTAGACGATAAACATTTAATGTTCAAATAATACACAAGGGCAATATTCAATAATAATATAAATATTCAAGTCGTCCAAGATTTTTCGTTTCACGGACATAACGAAGTTTGCGGCAAAAAAATAAACACCATGACAATGTTTTTTTTAATTAATAGCTTGATAATATAAATACAATAAAATAAATAAGTAATTAAACAACTAACTAAATACTTTGATATTAAATCGCAATTTTCATTAGAATCTAAAAATGTTTAAATAAATAATAATCGCAACAGTTAAAAAAGTAAATTGTACTTGATATCGAAGAACCCCATCGTCCATTGAACAGGGGAGAATGCATCGGCAGTTCCGACAGCCGTCGTCAAAAGCAAAGTCAGCACTGGCCGCATCCCGACAGAGCTCCTCCACGACTACTTCAGAGCAGAACAGCCGCGTCGAACTGGGATTCTTGGCGAGTGCTGCCGCCAATGCCGTCTGACCACCGTTCGTCTGTAACTCTCCCGCTACCGCCAGAAAGACACAGAAGAGCTGGATCTGTCGCCGCCGCCAGGTGCTGCTGGAAGACATGTTCATGCTTTGGGGTGTGGTTTTAGACGGTGGTGAACCTATATTATCTGATAGTTAGACAAGTGGCTCTATCGGCAGGGACTATTTATATGTCAATGACAGAAGGCACTTGTGCGGAGAGGTTAGGATGGTCTGATGAATGGATATACTTATGTGACATGTATTAGGGTCAATTGAAAAAGGTACAACGTCTATAGTTAATTAACACATGACTTCGGTCAAAGCTCGACAAATGAATAGTCTGGCCAGCTAAACTCAAATCAGGTGATGTTCAGACGACTGGTTCAACCGTTTTCTTGAGTGTTGGCAGACCAAACTTTTACCTTTTTTTATTGTTGTCAACTCGCATATTAAGGTTTTAAAAATATCTAGAACAAATTAAGAAATTTTGAAGTGCAATAAACGACCTCTAGCCTGAGGATTTGAAACGCCTGTGTCGGTACATGTTACAAATTATAACTTTATTCTGATGCCTTAAATGAAAAATGCTCTCCATAGAGAATGTAATATAATTTTTTAATAAAGAGATGTAATAGGCCTATAGTTGAATTCCAAGTTTTGATAGATGCCTCACAATGTCACGCTGTTCGCCAAAGACCAAACTCAGGAGTCTGCTCCCACCCCTTATTTGTGCCTCTGAGACTATTTAACCGATATTCTTCTGGTCACCTTAGTTTTTTAAAAGTATCCATCAGGTGTTACAAGATAAGTACATCAACAAATTTAAGATCGCGATATTGCGACACAATACAAGTATGCTCTCTCATCTTTCAAAACAGTTGATCTAACTTTGATTTTTGGTTGTTTCATAGTCATAAATTGCTGCATGTTTTCAATTTATTCAATTTTATAACTTCATGGAGTTGTTTCGCAGGGGTGGGTTGCTTTTCACATGATTTCTTTTTAAGGGTTCGAGAAGTTAACTTGTTTTAATAATATTGTGACACATTTTCTTAGACAATAGCTGCTTTGCTTGGTGAGATGATGTCTGATTTATGTCAAACTTTGAATGATTTTAACTAGCCATGAACTATAGTATTACGACATATGTGACTACCAAAAAATTATTTCCTCAAAATCGTCGCTACAGTAATGCTACACCAAAACTAATTTTGTTATATTATTCCACAGTTAGTATATAAGTAGTAGGAGTTATGTCGGCTCTGGATCACCCTAAAAGTTATGTCGACTCTGGATCACCCTAAAAGTTATGTCGACTCTGGATCACCCTAAAAGTTATGTCGCCTCTGGATCACCCTTAAAGTTATATATGTCGACGGTTTATTCTGAGTCTGTTACGTGACATAATCGGAGTTATCAAAAGTTCATGACTCATAACCCCCTCCATACCAGAAATAGTATAATTATATATACATTTCCAGCAAAAAATTCATTATGCACCCAGCACTTACCATGAACGGTCCTTTTCTTATGCTTTTGCCTTCACTTTCCAATTCACACAACCTAATTTTTGGTATAATAGAGTAGTTATAAATTTAAAATTCAATTTCAATCATGGCCAAGGCCGCCAAAGTGGGCTAAATATATGTTTTTGCATAAAACTCTTTAATGCTTTGACTTATATAATTTGTGTCAAAACTAAATAGATTAGTGAACATTACGAATATAATATTACAGACTGCAGTTATAAATAGTATATATAACACATTTCTAATTTGTTCCAAAAAATAAAAAAATACAAAACGAAGTAACGATTTAGTTGGAACGTAAACAATTTTATTTCATTGATAACCACCTTCATTAAATATATAGAAAAATATTTGTTTAATAAAAAAACATGAAATTTGTGATTTTGGACATTGTGCTGTCGACATTATTTTGAAGTTAAACTATACATGACCAATAAAAAAACAATCAATATTAAAAATTGTCACAATATCTAATTTGTTAAAGTAATTATCAGTGGAATACTTTTTTTATTAATAAAGCCTTTTTAAAATGTTTCAAAGCCCCTCCCTGACAGTTTTACGACGATATTAGTTTTAATTTTTAATGTCTACAAACTATGAGATGTACTACATACTACAAACCCTACAAACTACTACAAACTCATGCTCATCCCCAGCAAAAGATTAAGGAAACTGTACCAAGTCGGTCTCATGCTCATCCCCATCAAAAGGTTAAGCAAACTGTGCAAAGTCGGTTTCATGCTCATACTCATCAAAAAGATAAGAAAACTGTACCAAGTCGGTCTCATGCTCATCCTCATCAAAAGGTTAAGGAAACTGTGCAAAGTCGGTCTCATGCTCATCCCCATCAAAAAGTTAAGGAAACTGTACCAAGTCGGTCTCATGCACATCCCCATCAAAAGTTAAGGAAACTGTACCAAGTCGGTCTCATGCACATCCCCATCAAAAAGTTAAGAAAACCCAGCTCCATGGTACACCCCAGACACAGGATCCATAAGATTTGACACTGAAGCAACTGTAAAAGAACTGATAAACCACATATACGAAAAGAAATAGCCATCAAAAATATCATATGACTGAAAACCCCAGATATCACCTACTATACAGATGGATCTGCCGAAGGAGGTATACACAATGAAGGAGGAGGAATTTTTAAATTATCAGACTACCAAAAAGAAACAACAACTAAAACATGGGGCATTCCTGCTGGAGCCTTTACCAGCTCTTTCATAGCAGAAATGATGTCTATCTCATCAGCTCTAAACGAGTGGTTAACGAAACTGTACCAAATCTGTCCCCAGCAAGCTCCTACCCAGCAAAAGGTTAAGGAAACTGTATCAAATCTGTCCCCAGCAAAAGATTAAGGAAACTGTACCAAGTCGGTACCCAGCAAGCTCATCTTCAGCAAAAGGTTAACGAAACTGTATCAAATCTGTCCCCAGCAAAATATTAAGGAAACTGTACCAATTCGTTTCCCAGCAAGCTCATCCCCAGCAAAAGGTTAAGGAAACTGTACCAAATCTGTCCCCAGCAAAAGATTAAGGAAACTGTACCAAGTCGGTCCCCAGCAAGCTCCTACCCAACAAAAGGTTAAGGAAACTGTACCGAATCTGTCCCCAGCAAAAGATTAAGGAAACTGTACCATGTCGGTCCCCAGCAAGCTCTTCTCAAGAAAAAGGTTAACGAAACTGTACCAAATCTGTCCCCAGCAAGCTCCTACCCAGCAAAAGGTTAAGGAAATACATGCTTTCAAACAAATGATTAATTAAGACGATATGATATAAACAATTACAAAATTTGGTCATTGGTAAACACTCGAACACTGGTAAACACTCGAACACTGGTAAACACTCGAACATACTTAAACTTATGGTTAATCACATTTTATATCTTTCATAAGGCACGTTATATCTCGCGAAAAGACAATTACTGTAATTTATAGACAGTTCAAGCTGTATTCCTTCACTTTATGTTTATGCCAATATCATCTATAGCGTGAGAAATAAGTTTTTATATAATAATTAGTTATTGTTATCGATATTTACTATACATGCCTCATATCATGTAATCTCTTGAAAACGGTTGTTAAGTGGTTCACACTATTTGTATACGAAACAGATGTCTGTCGCGAGATAAGACCCGTCATCAAGTGAATATTGGTTATTACCATTATAGTGCGTGGGTGAAGAAAAGCATACAAGAAGTACACCTCCATGTATAACAAGTTTTACATTATACTCTTTTTGAAGAATATGTAAGTATTTTTTGAAGGTGGAACTATACTGTAGAAAGCAGTACTGATTAAAAAATTAAAATTTGTTAAGTTATTGCCATTATACCGAATTGCAATGGAGTTTGCAGTAATTCAAGGATTTAAATATAAGTATTTCCGTTTAATAATGATCTTTGTCTGTATTCATAATCACAATTTTTGTTGAAAATTTATAAAGTTAATAATAATTCGAATTACTTATAAATAATTATATTATAAGATAATAATAATTTAATGTGTAATCGTTGTTACAAATGTAATAATTAAACTTTTATTGCCAATTTTTTTGCGATTGCTGTTTTCTATAGCACTAAATTATAGTTAATCGTTAAATGCTGATTAATATATCGGTGAAAATGTTTGGTATGGGCTTAAAGACAGAGTATTTCAATATTTAGAAAAAATATGTTGTTCAGTCGCTGAAAAATTATCCTTGATAATCTTGTCAAAGATAAGGTTTCTTTTTAAAATGCATAATAGTAGTAACAAAGGAATATACCAGATCGAAAGAAATATTACATAAGAAATATTAAAACAAAAAATATATAAGAATAATACAATGTATATGTGTATATTAATATACTATAACGATCTATAATGAAAGATATCTCAGTTTTAAAATAATCTATTTGTGTATAGCCTACGTTTGATCCAAGATAGCACCACAACCAAAGTTACGGAGTGTTAGGCTAGACGACAATCTTGGCCAATATTCTGTCATCTTCTGATCCAATTGCTTGTCAAAATATGATCAGTAAGGATGGCTTTCACATTTCGACAGTATCATATTGTAATGCAAATTTGGAATCGTAGCATGGAATCAAATTCTTCATAGGTCCTTTCACAAAAGAAGAACTAAACATAGCTGCAAAAAGTTTGAAAAGTGGAAAAGCTTCTGGATCCGATGA
>JAUZND010091239.1:0-15149 GCA_034780555.1 Coelogynopora nodosa
CAAGAGTGTCCGGCACACCTTGGCCTGCGGCTGCGGGTGTTCGGGATGGGGAGGCCTCCCTTGGCCGTATTGGCGGAGGATCCTGTGGCGGTGGCCTCGTATCTGCGGGGGCTTCGACTCCCTTGACGGGGATCCCGCCTGAACATCAACATCATCTACAGCAGCTGCAAAATGATGACGTCAACCTAGTGACAACAATAGCTGCCGTATCCGCCTCGCCCTCGCTTATATCTATCGAAGAGAAACGCGCTCACGGCAACGCCGATATCGAACTGATACAGGTCAAAGGTACACGACCACACAATGGCCGTCCAAGAAGAACGTCTTAATCAGGGATGAGTTGGCCGTCGACGACGACATCCTCCTGAGGGACAGCCAACGCCTGGTCTTGCCGTCGAAGATAGGTCTCGACATCATTGGACCATTTGTTAACGTACAAACGACATCAACGCTTTATCACGGTCGCCATCGACTACACATCAAAATTCCCGGAAATTCACCTCTCCGGCGACATCACGTCTCACCGTTTGATCACCTGGCTCACATCCGTATTCGCTCGTTTCGGAAACCCGGACACTGTGATGACGGACGACGGCCCGCAATTTACATCGGAGGAATTCAAAAAATTCCTGGAGGTAGGTGACATCAAACAGATGAGATCGGCTGTGTATAACCCTCAGGAAAATGGGTTAGTTGAAAACTTTAACCGATAGCTAAAGCACGGCATCCAAACATTTTCCGCAGCAAGAAAACAATTCGCCACAGGCATACAGGAGCTGCTATTCAACTTCAGAGCCACCAGCCCTACACCAGAGGGCCTCAGCACAAGCGAGCTGATATTCGGCCGACAAATCCGCACAAACTACGAGCCTGCTGCACACAAGCAACCATCACACCTTCAGCCCGACAAAGCTTCGCAACCCACCGAACCTGCAACCGGAACACAACAAGCGACATCACAACACCGGGGGTCCTACCGACTAAGAGATCTAGTACGGACCCGCTTACCTCAGGTCCCCAAAGGACACTCGCCGTTCTCAGCACCACGACGGATCACCAAGGTGCTCGGAATCTATACCTATTGGCTAGATGACGGTCAGAATTGGAATGCGTACTCCCTATAGAGACTATTGAAGCAACAACCGAGCCGCCACAACAGCTGCCGCAACACCGCAACCAGCTACCCCCGCGACGATCAGGCCGACGCAGCAGAGGACTTCCACCTACCCGATTCCAGTACGAATTCAACTACAATTGAGGGCGAGGTGATGATGTAGCGTGCTATGATTGGACAATAACTATCACAATATCATATGTTCTATCATATAATATATAACGGTTGTAATGACACACAATACAAATCTATACGATACCATAGACTGGTTGTTTTGATAAAAGACTTAGTAGACTGAATATATCACCAAACAAGGAACAACATTGATATACTCTGTCCTGCAAGTTTTTATCAGGGCATTTTCACAGTTACAGCCCTGGATCACCTGGATCACAATCCCACATGACGCACTGCAAACTCATCGTATACCATGGAACTGGTATTTCAATATTTTAGTTTCCTTCATCACAGATGCCTGGGTTGTACCAACAATGTCTACGAATCAACTCACAGAAAACAGGATCACGCAGCAGGGAACCCGTCCTGCCTCGTTCGTATACGTTTGTACCGCATCTGTGGGCCAAAATCTTGTCACCCAACCTCCGTTAAAAGATGTGCAACCAGTGGCAACAAGTTCATTCGATGAGGAGAAACAGCATGAACAGGCATGGATGTCTGCCGTAAATGACATCCTGTATGTGGATTGTGATACAGAAAACTACACTCCAGTGATGTGGTCTTCCTACCATACTGCTCGATCAGCTACTGTTGGACAACGGGGAAAATGCATTGAAGTCCTCCTGTCACTTTTCCATGAAAAAGCCGCCACTCCAGAAATGATTCGACATGAAATGGAACTGGTGATGAAGAAAAAACTGAGCACCTCAACCCACACTAAGTCCCTGTTTTGGTAGTGGACCAACCACTCTATGACTTTTCCAAAAAAATGCAGTAGACCTTCCCTGACATTTTTAGGGAAGACAAGTTTGTAGTAATGCTAGGTGGGCTCCACGGCTTTATGAACACCATGGGAGAGCTTCTGCGTGGGTCTAAATGGCCTGAAACCCTGAAGAAAGATGGGCTAGTGAAGACAGAAGCAGCAGACACAGCTTTTCTGAAAGCATTCAATGTAATGAGAACAAGATATGCCTATCAAGTTACTGTTATTGTTCTTGACTTCTGAAGCGAGCCTACGACGACATTGGAACCGAGATGGCTCTTGACGCCTGGGTTGCGGTAGCTTCTCAACAGAGTCCAACATTAAAATTCTGGCTGCTCGTACACAAGTATCAATAGATCATATTCATGTTCATCCGAGCACATCAGGAGCGGAAGTTAGCACTCATGGTTACTACCTTGCAGAAGCTTGTGCCGCTGTTCTTTGCTATAGATCACCAGAATTACGGCAGGTAGACTCCAATCGGTATCCGAGACCTGGAAGATCTACCAGATAGCATCCAGGAATAGTTTAAAAGGGGTAACTGGAAAATAACTCGAAGCAATCGCCGTTTCTCATCCTTACCTATATCGATCAATCACACGAGCAAGTCCTTGTTGGTCTCACAGAGAACCGAAACAGCTGGAACACTGGATCATGACTGGCCCAGAAATCAGCCGTTTCGTTGAGAGGTTTACTGGTGCAAATGATAATAATTATGATGAAGAACTCCCTCATCATGAAGAAGGATATGCATCTCAGCAGCGATTTCTACCCCATGCCAAAGATCTGATGAAGGTGTTGCTGAGCAATGGGAATCCTTTTGATGAGCACAGTGGAGACCTGGTTACATTAGACAACAATGTGTGTGAGTCTGCAGCTGCTGGCGTATCTGTCCATAAATTCGAATCTGTGGGACAAGAGCAGTACAGCAACTTCAGACTGACCCTAATGGTGCAGTAAGTGTGCTCTAAAAGCAATGCTCGGAATTGTAGCGTTTTATTTAGTTGCTAGCATGCATACCTAGTCTGTCTTATTAATTGGCTATTTTTATGGTTGTGCTACAACTTATTGTAACCGTTGTAATTTTACAATCTTTGCATTCAAAAATAATGTTTGCAATATAATTCCCATTGATTTTATTGATTTTATACTATTGTTCGGCACCTTTTCTCCACGACCATTTAGGCGGAGTTAATGAAACGAGACGAGGAAATGGCAACACTTCGCTCCGAAAATGAATCTTTCAAGCAAGAAATTCATCGCTTGGAGAATGTAGTAAGTATTATACTTATTTATGTTTTACAGTTAATTCAGATAATACTCATTTGATGTATTTCTGTAACAGCACATAGATATAATTTAAGAATATATAATTAAGCGCAAGAAGTAATCTTAAATTACATTAAGTGAACAAATATTCACTAATCACTATAATCATATGCATCGTTGTAGAGATAAATAATTTAATTGAAGATTAATCTGTTATATGGTTTCAATAAATACTATAAAATATTATTCAATTTTAAAGTATATAATATATATACGAATATCGAATAATTTCTACATTTATGCCCTCTTAAAAAATATAGTATGGCTCCGGCGTATAAATATATATGAGTTTTGACATTTCCCGTATATTTCAGGTGGAAACTCTGGACAACTCTCAATTGAATGGAAACTACAAACATATAAACAATAACCGTTCGGACGACGATATGTCAGAAGTAATATACTAGATACGTCATATGTCAGAAATAATAGCCTATACTAAATACGTCATATATGTCAGAAGTAATATGCTAAACATGTCAGATATGTCAGAAGATATACTAAATAGTATCAATTTCTTGGATTTCAATATTACAATGAAGTAAAAATCATTTTATTTTATTATGTAACGGTTTTTTTCTCTCTATCTGACAATCACAAATGCGGTCGTATCAATTTGGAATTTTTAACGGAAAGTGACTTGTTTTATAAAAATAAATTGTAGACCTACATATAAATACTAATAATAATTATTATTTTCAAATCTAATTTAGTTACACTAATTTAACCGCAATTTATCCAACGATAGTAAATTATTCATTACTTATTCACATATATTAATTGAAAATGGCTAATTTAGGTTAATTATTCATGATCAGTTCGTGCTGAGGAAGTCATCAATTATTTTGCTTTTTACTGTATGCATCACCGACATATACTACAATACAACTGATTTGCATATTCACCGAAAGATCACAATTCATTTCAGGATTACTCACAGAATGGGCACAAGGGGATATCTTTCGATTGCTTGTCCAACATCGACGATGACGCAAAACAGTCTGCCGGAAAACAGCTGAAGAATAACTGTAAGTTTTTATAATAGTTTTCTATATATTAAATGCAACAGAAAGTCTAGCTTATTTGCATCTATGTATATCCATCCATCCTAAACGAGTTCATTATTAAAACAGAATAATAATTCGTGTTATCTTTATTCCGTATTTAAATGTTTATGAAATTGTTACATAAAAATTGCACACGAAATATTTCGTTTATTAGAACTTTTAATAGTACCGAATCTCAATATATATAAATTAATTATTATACTATATCCGTTGATAAAATCAATAAAATATTTCAACTCATAATATTTAATATTCAATCTATAATCCATGTTGTTTCAAATTAAAACATATAATATATTTTAAAAACATGTTTTATTCATGTTAAAAATAATAGTATATATTTAATTTATTCATCGCAATAATTATTTTAAAATCAACAATCATCCTAACCTAATTATAGATCACTCGATGTTTCTCTCAAGCGTTTCAGTTTTGTTTCTTAGAAAATGATACGATAGACAGACGCACTATAGTTTCCACTTATATATATACAGACCTAATATACAACAAACCTGTGCCCCCTATAAACCATTGTTCCCTGCAGCCCCCTATGCGTCCAGTAGTCACCACGAGGAGAAGATTCAAGCCCTGCAGAAGGAGATCGAATTCTACAAGCAGCAGGTGACCGCCATGAATGAGGAACTTGAAGAGGAGCGCATCAAAGCGCAGTGCACATTTGATGAGAAGGTGAAGAAACGTTCATCCTTTAAGGCCTATTCTCACTAAGCGCGACGCGACGCGCCAAAACGCGACAGAACGCCGCGCGGCAAAAACATAATTTTTAGTTCCTGCTAAGCGCGATGCGACGAAATATCATGTGATATTATGGCTCTATAGAGATATGTGTATCTATATGAACAGACCACGCACTATTCTGTTTAACCATTTCAGCCCGGTGTCTCGTATATATTGGAGAGATAAGTATACAGTTAGCTATTGTTTGTTCACGATCAATGCACACAGTCTGTGTTACTGAGGTGCCCTCTCTCACTCTTCCCAGTATGTGTAGGATCGTGTGTGTATGAATGATGTCTCATCCGTTATTATATTGATTGCATTGAAATGTTCATTTCGTCGAGCGGCGTCACAGAGAAAGTTAAATAATTTCAACTTCACTTTCGTTGCGTCTCGTCGCGTCGCGCTCAGTGGAAATAGGCTTATTTAAATGTATGTATTCAACTTTTTGCGGAACGTCGCGTCGCGCTTGGTTTGCATATGTCTTTAGAATATTAAAATAATATATTATGATCTAATTAGTTTATTATAATATATGAAATGTATCTTAAATTTTGAAATAATTTTTTTAATGTTGATTTCTCTAGGTAATATTTATTCCCATAATTATTAAATTTCTGATTAAAATATTCAAACAATATCATATCATTTTAAATGTTGATTTTTAATATTTTTATATATTGTTACTTCTATATGTGTTAAGTAAAAAGTGGCATTAGCCTAAAACGCTGTGAAATACATTATTTTTCTTCATTTAATAAACAATTTCTAAATATTTTATATAATAATAATAAATTAAACTTGCCTTAAATCATTGTCATTTTTATTATCTCCAAAATTACTGCAATTCTTATACAGTAGCTGTATACATTACCAATAATACTAACAACATAATTTCTGTATTCAATTTAGTCAATACCAAACAATTAGGTATAAAAACAGGTCTATTTCAAGACGCACTCCCGATAATGCCATTACGTCAAACAATTGCGTGCACCCATTATGACCTAGTCGTCGATAGAAATTTATGTGTAGGCCTAGGTACAGATGATGTTATAGGATCCAGACATTAGTTCTGCATAATTTGTCACAATAACTCCTTCCTTCTCTGATGACGACAGTAGTGTGCCACACAGGAATGCAGCTGTAATGCACCCGGCCTATATATTATATACATATAGTCGCGGCTTGGCTTACTTATCACTCAGCATCAACGGCAGCAAATCGGTTCAAGACTCACTGGTATGCCGTGCGGGTCGTATATTATTACGTGAATTAACAGAGGCTAAGCTTGGCATGGTTGGGGGGCACCTTACAACTGCAGTTTTTTAAATTCATAATTTAATTATAAACTTTTTACAGTGTCGTTGTCTATACAATACAATGTATGACACGTTGGCCTCTACCCAAACTTTAAAATTGAATAATACAACCTTTCTTAAAATATACCTTTTTTATTTAGGCGATACATTTTTGAGAGGCTGGTATAAGATATTGTTATATTGTTAAGTGTCTTATAGCGTCAAAAAAGTTTTTTTTTCGATCGGTCTCCTCTCTTTTGACACCGTTATGCAATTTTATATTAACGTTTACACTAAATATATATAAACCATTAATAGACGAACTATAGTGTATTACTCGCTGAAATCGTAGATATTTATTTTTGAGTAAAATGGAAGTTTTCGTTTTTGTACGCAATGCATTGCTACTAATGTCCTGCGTAATGTTGGATCTTTCAGTGAATAGTCACTGGAAAATGGACATCAAAATGCCACACACTCAAATCCCTCATTGGGAGGCATCTTATGATTAAAATTAAACTCATAAATTAGGTCGTTTTTCACTTTCCTCGAGGAGCGGTCAGAAATTTAGGAAAGCTTTTGTCTATTGCAATAACAAGAACTACTCTATTCAAGATCTTTTAGAGGAACTAGTTATTTGTACCGTTAACTGGTTGACATAACGAAAAGATAAATATATAGACATGGAAAAAATAACCTAAACTCGCATATTTTGCAGAAACACTTTTTCAGCTGCGAAACACTTGGAAATGATCTCATAAATCGGTTTCCAAAATTGAATATACATTGTAGTTCTCCTTAAAATGAGTCATCATGCACCTTTCAACTACATCAGTTTTCTGAGATCTTAGAGCTTCATACAAACAAACCAACATTCATTGCATATTGTACCTTTTATGTTGTTAAAATTATTATTAAAACAATTGGTTTAATATCACTGACTATAGATGTAAATTGTTTTAGGTAGCAGTAATTGATCACCATCATGAAAACAAATCAAAAGTAATATCATCAATTTCTGAAAATTAAATGAGTCTGTCATGTAACAGAAAAACAACAACAATAAAAAATTGGCTTATGTAGAAACCAACAATCAAACCATGCTAGGACAAACAAATCGGTGATCGAACAAAATGGATGAGTTACCATCAGTAGTATAGGAAGTGTCGATTCGACCACACTTATAAATAGATCCTTCCTATACTACTACCATCAAACGTCAAACATTAATAAAAAACTAACAAGTAACAACTACAGATTTAAGAAACAGTCTACGTGATCCAAAAATAACAAACAGAACCAGTTTAATAAAAAACAAAAACAAAAAGGTGCACTAACTTAAATTTATTATTATTAAAAATAGTTTTAGAAATGGAGGAAGATATGCGACTAAAAACAATTCACGCAAAGAGGGGGTGATATTATGTTCTTTATCCAGTCACCCCTGACCTCGCACCCCTCCAGGTGACGGTGCTGGTGGAGGAGATAGAGCGACTCAGCGACGAGCTCTCCGAGCAGGAGGACATCGTAAAGAAGACCCTGAACGACCTGCAGACGACGAGTGGACGGTTGACGAGCAGCGAGTCCACCTGTCAGAACCTGGAGAGTCAGCTGCAGCAGACGGAGGAGGCTCTGCAGCGGGCCACCGATGAGCTGTTCACTCAGGAGACGCTGGTGGAGGAACGGGAGGCCGCTATGGAGGCTCGGAGGTCGGTGGAGAGGCAGCTGGAAGTGAGTGTTCTTAGCGGGCTAAATTCTGGTGAATCAACTTGATACATTGATAAATTTAAAACTTTTTATATTTTAGAATGTTTACAAATATAAATATTTTAATACAGGGTGCGGTCCATACTAAAGAGTAAGGTTTTGTATATAATTTTATTTTAAGCTTGCAGAGGCCTAATAGGCACTTGAAGTAGGCCTAATTCGCAGAGGTCAAATTACTCCAAGTTCAAAAGTAAAATAATAAATTGTGACCGACAACCTTCCATATTTGTGTTCAGTCTAATTAAAATCAAAACCACACATTTACCGAAAATTTACATTTTTTTTATTGTAAACAGTTTTGTAAGAAACAACAGCCATGGACTGCTGTTCATAACAAGACAAAATAGATGAGTCACCATAAGACTATAGTAACAAGACCAGACATGGAACGTATTGATGGTCAAGATCAAAACCTCGTTGAAATGGCTGTCAATTGTACGCACGAAATTTTAAATCAATAATAAAAAAAAGACATTTCCTAGTAAGATTAATCATCGGATTTTGGAATGTACGCATTCAGTGTTTGTACATACTGGTCGTTTGTATCCCACTTTATTGGCTCACATTAGCTATAAATTAATAATAACCAAATAGTTGATAAGTAACCATACCAACCACCCCGCCCCCCCCTGGACTTCCACCCCCATCAGGAGATCCAGGAAGCCCTGGCCGCCTCTCAGGCGGAGGTGACCCAGCTGGCGGCCAACAACGCGGAACTTTGGCACAGCGTCCCCGAGAGAACCCGCCTGGAGGGGGAGGTGGCCGCCCTGCGGAGGGCCAATCAGGAGCAGACACGCAAGCTGGCCCGTCTCGAGAAGACCATCGAGGACCAGAAGGTGTGTTTGTGTGTCTGTGACGTCACAATTTAGGTAATTAAATCTTGGATGGCTACAAAAGTTGGGAGAACTTTACAAGAGCTTGCTATGATCTTGATAAGAAATTAAAAAAACACAGAAAATTTAAGATCGAAATAATTTTAAAACAGCAGCACAATATTTTTAAATCTATGAGTTAAATAGTATCTGTGACTTGTGACTTAAATTCGGAGGAAAACACGGAGATAAGATGAACAAACAAGATAAATTTGAAGGACATTAAATGTTTAATTAAACTAGCTAAGATAAACAAATGAATGTGATTTTAGAAAGTTAATAAAAATTGTAGATATTCTTTACATTTGAAATAATTCTCAAATAAACAAATGAAATAAATGATAGCGAATTTTGTTTTATTATTTAAGTTTTTCTAGTATTATAGTATTAATTTAGTATTTTAGAATTAGTAGATATTAAATATATATTAGTAAACAAGAAATGTGCAGTAAGGTTTAAATCAATAAGTACACTTGTGTAAAACAATTATTACAATTAATTGTAACATTGTATAAAAAAATATTATATTATTAAAAATTTTCATAACATTCTACATCCTTTAAATTGTCATTGTTTATTTATCTTGTCTACCTGTTTGTTTATCTTGCCCACTTGTTTGTTTATCTTGCCTACTTGTTTGTTTATCTTGCCCACTTGTTTGTTTATCTTGCCTACTTGTTTGTTTATCTTTCCCACTTGTTTGTTTATCTTGCCTACTTGTTTGTTTATCTTGCCTACTTGTTTGTTTATCTTGCCTACTTGTTTGTTTATCCCTGCCTGTTTGTTTATCTTGCCTACTTGTTTGTTTATCTTGCCTACCTTGAAAACTAGATTTATATTCCTCCAGAATAAAGAAACAACAAAATAGTATGTTGTATTTTGAAAAATATCCAGGACTTGAAGACTTGTAAGTTTTATTTCACAGTGAATGGTCTAATTGTAGTATGGTATTTGTTAGTACGCTCGACTGGCGCACCATTTAACAGTGACCTGGGATCAAATCCCATTAAAGACTAGTGTCTGTACCGTTTTAGTGTAATCTTAGAGTGAGCTTCACTAATCGTCGATACACTATTCATCCTGATACTGGTTGAAGTCTTAGTGCCATTGCAAACTGTGAGTAAATTCCCCGAAATCATTACGTAATAGTAGGATAAAAAAAATTATTATTTCTATTACTCTATTGTGAGATAGTATAAACTTTTTTTCACCACCCCAGCATAATTAATGTATAACTATTGTTGACATTCCACTTTGGCTGCAGGAGGTAACCGAAGACCAGGAGGCGGCCAACGAAGCCGCCAAGGCGAGTCTGCGCCGTCTCAGGGACCAGATGATCCGGATTGGGGAGGAGCACGACGAGGAGCTGGTCTCGTTGCGGCACACCTACCAGAAGCGGGTGGACAACCTGCAGGAGCAGGTCGAGGCGGAAACTGAGATCAAGGATCAAGCGCTGAAGGCCTCCCGAGACTATGAGAAGCAGCTGTTGGATGCGCAGGCGGATAACAGCCACATGTCGGAGATTGGTGAGTGGAGGGGTTGCTATGGAGTTGGTTGGTTGCTATGGAGTATTGGTTGGTTGCTATGGAGTTTGTTGGTTGCTATGGAGTATTGGTTGGTTGCTATGGAGTTGTTTGGTTGCTATGGAGTTGTTTGGTTGCTATGGAGTTTTGGTTGGTTGCTGTGTGGGTGTTCTACTCAGATTTGTTTGTGTGTGTACCTGCCTGCCTACCTTCACTTAATAAGTGTAGAAATAGTTTGTTATTGATTGGATTGGTATTTGAAGTGCGAAATAGACATTTGAATGAAATTAAATTGACGGAAATTTGTGAAATGAAGGGTCGATAATATGTTTGTTGGCATAACCCTCCATCTCTGTGTATATATATATTAATTATCTATTGAATGTCTATTTCATATATATATATATATATTTATATCTATAAAAATTGTAAAATAGGATTAATAATTGTGAAATAAATACATGGTATCCAAATTGACGGAGATTGACGATGGATTCGAAGCTATTGTATAGTATTAAATATACTGATCAAGAGGTTAGTCACCTTTTGTGCTCTTAGCAGGACATTCTTGTTTGTGAAATTAAAGTAGAAATTTATATCATTACATGTCTAATATTCTTGACTAAAAAAACTAAATTCACAGTAATATAGAAAGAGACTCTCAATATTTTCTGCCCTCATTTTAAATTTGAGATTATAGTGATTTCGAAACCGATTTTTAAATTTCCTTTCACACAAATAGTAGATAATTCCACTAGAAATCTTATTATACATTTTTCAATGAGATTTGCGCAAATCTAAACAAATTGGAATATTTTTCAATAAATTATGTTACCCATAAATTTAGTTTTCTTACATTTTAAACATATTATTTCACCACTGATATGTCACAGTTTTATGCAGTAATATTTTAAATTTATTCTACACTAAATACCTGTAGCTCTGTATTCTTTTAATAAAATTGTAGAAAGAAAATGGAGATATTACTTTTGCAGTGTCTATTTCTTGAGCATGATTAACTGAAACAAATACATCATAAATAGGCGATAATACAAATCGATTAATATAATTATAGAATGTTTGATACATTATTTCATAATTACGCCCCTGTTTTGATAAACAAATTTCAATCATATCTTTAAATGTATTACCTAAAAACTTGTTGCATTCGAAATGTAGTTTTTGTTAATATCTTTGTAAAAAAAAGTTTATAATATTGGCGTTAACATATTTAACATACAATATTGAATACATTACAATATCTTTTAACCGATTGCTTCATGTTAGCATATAGTTCATAAATTTATTAATATACACATATACGTTACCCATGTGTTTCCATTATCGAATAGAAAGTTTTGCTTCTCTACAGGGCTACCTACTTTACATAAGGCTCTTTCTGCAACGCGTTTCACTATACCTATACTTAATCTACAGAAAACTTTGTGGACGATGAGAAGAAGTTGAAACGAGAATTGTGGGACCTCAAGCTCAGCATGACTCGAGTCAACGAAGAAAACAAACTCGCCAAAGCAGATATTGAAGATACCAAACAGAAGGTATAGATATATAGATGCCAAATCCCTGACAATTACGTTTTTATCTGCTGCCATGAAATATGTAGTTGAATTATAATACGTAATCTATGTACTATACTAAATTACACATATTTCTTAATTCGCATTTTGAATTTAGATGCGATTTTAATTAATATTTTTATGATAGATACATAGAAATCTTAAAACGACGGTTACTATAAGTAGATTGATTCTCATAAAAATGTTTCTCTTTTAATTATTTTTTAAAAATTTTGTTCCATTTGATTTATTGACAAAAATTAAATCTAAATAATTGGTAATTATTAAATATTTTATTATTTTTTTTCTTTCTATTTTTATCTTTTATCCGTGTTGTTTTGTAGTGTCTGAAATAAGATTATTAGTACTGATTCAAATAATTATATATGGGATACAAATAATTTGTCAATTGTAAAACCGTCTGTAAAAAAACGGAATCATTAAAATACAAATTACGCTTAAAAACGACCGGTCAAAAGATGAAAGTTAGAATATATATAGATAATTCTATAATTCATCCGATATCATTAGCAAACCATTGAATGTGCCGACTCCCCGTACGTTGTCCTTATTGTAGATTGCTGAACTGGAGCAGCTGCTTCAACAAGTCAATGAGGAGAAGGATGTCATGATCTCTGAGAAGACAGTTCTCAACGTCCGACTAACCACTACCACCAACTATCAGGAAGAGGTCAGTATGTGTATATATATATATGTTGCATTTGTGGAAAAATAAGTACACCCCTTTTATGTTAGAAACTGTATAGAAGTTAGATTAGTTCACCCTAAATTGAAATATATAAAATTTGAGTTAATAAGGCACTATATATCATTAGACTTTGAATATGTGTTGAGTATAGTGTGTATATATTTGATTTATGTTTATAATTCATATTTAAGTAACTTTTTATTACAATATAGTTAACTGAAATGATTTGTAAAAACATGTATTTAATAAACATGTCAATGTGGAAAACGAGCGCATATATTAAATTAACGACTTCAACCTGGCCTAAGTTTGTAGTCAACTAATTCCTGATCACTAACTAAATAAAAATATCAGTAACATTACATAGTTTTGGTATCTACGTACTTGTTATTGTAATACATTTATTTTTAGATTTTTGATTTGATTAAAGTATTAAAATAAAGTCTTATCAGACTATTAATACAAGACGTCAAACAAGGATATATCTGTACAGTTCAAATGAACTCTACCTTATACTTGCTGGTAGTTATAACACATGTTATGGCAACCTGAATTTGATCCGAATCTCATCATGATTCATCAACATTTTCTATTATTTTTCTACGGATGATAATAATTTTTCTCAGCTTGATAAACTAGATAAATATCATCCGGGGGGTGACTAATTACAAAAGTGATGACTAACTTTTCAATAAATCAATTCAGATTACATTATTAACTGCAGCATGCTAGACTGAAAATTAAACCGGTTAACCTAAAATTTCTATAAATCATAGAACAGAACTCGCTGCTAGCAATTCTCGGCTGCTAATGTCGAATAGCGTACCTTTGTTATCTTCTGTTCTCTAGCGTATATTATATCTCAATGTAAAACATCTGCAGGTTTAAATAATGTTGCCGGTTTTAATTGCCTGCTGTAGACTCTACAGAAATGAACCCAACATACTCCAACTATGCCAACCTCACCACAGTAGAAACGTTAGAAACATCAAAGTCAGTATACTGGATGGAATCGAAGTAAATATTTTTGTCATTCATTTAATGACTTGTAAACGCAACGATTTGTCGTCGAATAAATGATGTCATCAAATTTAATGTTACCTCTTTCGAGGAATTATGTGTCATCTCCTAATCTAATTTAATTCCATATTTATATTTACTTATGTAAGTTTATGCAGAATAGAGACTGAAGCATTCCGTTTGGTGTAAAAAAATAATTATTATTTTAGGCATAAAACATTATTCTTCAACTAATAAATTGTAATAATCATCTATTTATTCAACACTTTGTCATAAAATTCAATTTCTTTTACCGAATCCAATTCACTGTTGTTCCGCGCTATTCCCCCCCAGCTGGACGAGAAGATCAAGTCCTTGACCAAAGACAAGGGAACGCTGGCCAGCCGGCTCACCTCAGTCGAGATTGAACTGGACAAGTCCCACCGCCAACTGGACCACATGACCAGCCAACTCTCCACCGAGCGGCAGCACTTCATGAGCCTCACTCGAGAGCTGCAGACCAGTGAGGAGGCCTGCTCCCGCTGGCGCAAGGAGGCGGAACATCACGTGACGGCGGCGGCGGAGGTGGCGGCGGCGGCAACAGAGGCGGCGGTGGCCAACGGCGGGCCGACAGAGGGTGGCCGCCGGGGCGATCTGGTGTCGGCGGCGGCGGGCGAGGGGGGACGGGAGAGGGAGGTAGCGGCGGTGGCGGCGCTGGAGATGAAGCTGCGCGACCTGGCCTTGGCCAAGGAGCAGGAGTGGGAGGCGATGCAGGAGGCATTGGAGCTGGCTATGGAGGAGATGGAGAATCTGCAGGTGGGCGTGTGGATGTGTGCGTCGAATTGGAGGAAGACATTTTAATATATGATAACTAACAAGAAAAGTTACAGTGTATAATCAAAAATGATAATAGTGTAATTCCATATTTAATTCGTCATTAAATGTATCTCATTTAAATACTTCGCATCATAAGTGAAATGTTTCGCAATATAATATACCATCGAGAAATGTGTTTCAATATATCCCCGCAATACCGCTTGTAATTAAAAACCAATCGTAGGTTTTAAGAAATAAAACAACTTTATTTTGTTGGCAAAGTATATATTATAAATCAAAGTTGTATCGTTGTTATTATTTTTGTTAGTTGTTGTTACACATCAAAGTCTTTTATATCATAAGTTTGCTAAGTTACATGCAGTATCCTTAGATACAATTC
>JAUZND010091250.1:0-15149 GCA_034780555.1 Coelogynopora nodosa
TGGTAGCTACTCAAATAGTATATCAAACCTTTTGTGCTCGAATTTTGATGTTTTCTAGAAGTAGCGCACGGACTAATACACCGTGTGTGGATACGCTGATTATGAAAATCGGGCCTCATAGGATATTATTGACAATAGAGAAAACGATGCAGTTTGTTGATGTCAAGAATAGCCGCGGTGAGAACTCCATTTTCATATCTCCGATATATCTACGCACGACTATTATCTATGAAAGTGAGCCTAATAGTGCACTCGCCTACCCACTATTGACGGAGTATGCTACAGGCGTCAATCACAAGGCTGCCAGCCTTATGAGTCTGAACATAAATTGTACCATACATGTACGTGCTTTCTACATGGCAAATCCACTGCTACGCCCATTTTTAAAGGCAAATTGTGAGATTTACTTCGGCAAGCAGGCTGTCGGGATTTGAGTCTTTATTAAGCTGGTGAACGGCTAATTATAGACAAATTGACCCCGGAAGATACAAATTTCTTATTCATTGTAATGGCGTTTATCTTGGCTAACATGGTAACTCTTCGTGTAACAAGCTTGAATCTTCGTGTTTTACAAGTGTGCCACGAGACGATGGATACTCTCCGCGGGATATTAATTCCGCTACCCGCTTATAGATAAATGAGTCTAACGCTGTCGGCGCTACTGCGAAAAGTCTGTAGACAGATCCTACGCCGCCGGGTCCACTGACTAACGTGAGTAATAGTGCCATCGCGGTATTATTATTCCCTTCACTGTATTCACAGAAAGTCGGACAGTCCGTCATGCTTACCTTTACAATCGGCTCGTGTTACTGGCTTTCGAAAATGAAGAAAACCGGAGAAAGACTATTCCCTACTAACAAAAACACAACCAAATTCATTTGCATCGGGGGATGTGGAAGCAGCTGCAGCATTAATGGCAATTGCTCTCGACCGCTCCTCAGAAGTAGTGGAGGAAGCCTCCACTTCAACTTCCGAATTACCACTATTTAGCTCTGTATTTTGAGTACGATTATGTACCTTATAATCTACTTTTAGTGCGGCGGCAAACTGTTACTTCTACCGCCACCTTATATACTAGCATTGATAGTATTACCACTAAATGTATTGCTAATAGTTTATGTACAGACTTTATTATAACGATGCAGAACTTTTATGTTGTTAAATTCTATAAATGTTTGTAATCTCACCATGGGTAATCTCTATCTATGTTATATTCATAATATAATACATTTTATATATTTTATAATATCCTTTTGTTTTTAGTTTCTAATAATGGTTAGTTTATACTACGTCTGTCTTTAGAATAAACAGATTTTAATATTTATCTATAACGTTTTCTCAATATTGGGAGGGGTAAAGCAATATCGCAAACTCCATATTTAACATAAGCTATAATAGCTCAGTCGCTAAAGTATCAAACTTTCAAATCCTCGATAGGTCATTTTTTCTTTCAACCTATATACAAATATATGTATACAATAAGTATCTTGCTGATACTATAAGTATTCTACTATAAGTATACGTATTCTACTATAAGTATACGTATTCTACTATAAGTATTCTACTATAAGTATACGTATTCTACTAATTATTATATTTAGATGGTGTCTCAATGTTCACGAACATTCCAGTTCAATTGGTCTTGGACGTGTCAAAACATATTTTTGAATATGGTCAACATCGGTACAATTACCAAGTTAACCGCAGATGAAATTTGTGAACTTCTCAAATTTTGTTTGAACTCTACACAGTTTTCATTTAATTACGAATTTTACAAACATATATTTGGATGCGCCATGAACCAGTCTCTTTGATAGTGGCAACTAGATTTTTGACGTCAGATTCTTGAAATAGTATGTAGACGTTGCATGCGTGATGCTACCAGAAAACTAGTTAGAAGATTTCTTTTCCCACATAAATTCCACAGAAAATTCCATCAAATTCACCATGGAAAACGATAATTTTAATCACTCGGTTCCTTTCCTAGATGATCGGATAGCGAGAAAGACAGACAGTAATTTAAAAACTACAGTATATAGAAAGAAGACCCATCCATACCAACCGGTTTTTAAATTTTTTCTCATCACCCTCTGTGCCAAAAAATTTCAGTTGTTAGGTTTTTAACAGATTAAACTCTTACTATTCCTTCAGACGAAGAAGACAAAAAGAAGGAGACGCAAATAGTCAAAAAAGTTCTACGGTAGAATGAATAAACTGAATCATTAATTCGGGGCCATCAGAAACTACTCAACAAGTCTGATAACAATGCAGACTCAAAAGGTTTTGCTGTTCTCCCCTTTATTCAAGGCGTCTCAGAAATAATAAAGCGTCCGCTTACATATTCAACTATTAGGGGAGGGCTAAAACCTTCGAGAAAAATAGGACAGCTACTTTCTCGACCAAAAACCCAAAGATCAAAAGTGTTTACTAAGGGTGTGGTCAATAGAATACCTTGGCATGACTGTGCGTTATCTTATAACGGCCAGACTGTCAACTCTTTAGACACTTTTTTTTAAAAGACAAAGCTTCTATATGTCTTCTTCAATCTGAAAAGTAGGCATAATATTCAAAGGATAAACTTTGATGATACTTCGATTCTTGCTGTAGAATCCTACGAGCAAAATGGCTTGTAAAACCGAAAATTCAAACGTAATAAATAATTTCGTGTTCAGGAGTCTTTACTTTTTAATTTGTATTCATGCCAACACAAAATATTTACCGGATTATAAGTATTCTATGTAGTATTACTATAAGTATTGTACTGTAAGTATTGTACTATAAGTATTGTACTATAAGTATTGTACTATAAGTATTGTACTATATAATGAACAAATGGATATCTGTGATTTACTTTAAAAATAGTAATGCTGAACCATATCTATTTTTAAACGTAAATCGTTAAACATCGCTTTTGTTCAGTATAGTAAATAAAAAATAAAAAATTTAAACTTTTCCTCTGTTTACATAATAAAGACGGGAAATAATTACTAGTAGATTTGTTTTTAATTTGAATTATTTCCAGAACTTTACTTTATTATTAATGAGTCAAACAATTTAAGCAGTATATATAATAGACAGCTAAATTTACTAAAAACTATATTGCTATAAGTATACAACTATAAGTATACGTTTATTAGAAGTGTACAACTTTAAATATACGTACATTATAAGCATACAACTAAAAGTAGACGCATATTATAAGTATAAAACTATAAGTATATTATAGGTATAAAACGATAAGTATATAAGCAGCAGCACGTTACCCATATAATTGAAAAAGTAAAGAGATAAAATGTATTCATTAATTAGATAATGAATTAAATTAATTAAATTAAGTCGTAACAGAACCATTCAAGGACGTTTGTTATAAATGTTAACGTCATAGTCAAACACAAGTAAATGTTTATAAATATTTCATTTCTTTCAGTTGTTATGATTCTACGGCAAATATTCGGTTTACTACACAAGATGTCTGTTCTATATTAAGATTGTGTTAACCGCTCGGCTAACACGACTTTTTAAATAATTGAGCTATTATTAGTTTATATGGATATTTTATTATAAACATAATTTTTCTTTCGTGTGTAACGAGCTAATCGATGAAGGTTTTCTATTCAACAAAAGCGGTATTACTAGAAAACGTTGTGTTTTAAATCGCTTGATGGACTACTTCAACATGCACTTATTGTAGAAGAACTTCTGAGTTCTCTCTCAACTGGAAACTGCCTCCTGTGTAGCACGCAATTCTTATCAACTATCAAAGCATGCTACAAAACGAATGTCCTTTTATGAAGGTTTATGGACATGCGATTTTTATTAATGATGAATGGCCAATATATATTACATAGACAATGAACTCAAAAATTAAACGAGATAATGTGATGTATAAACTTTCTGATCAAATCTCTGATTTACTCAATTTAGAAGTTTAATGTGATAATTGTAACAAAGATCTGTGTGAAATATTATCAATTGATTAGTACAATGCTGTTTGTATTTATACCCCGAATTTGTTTTTGACTGCACTACATCTCTATATACATATGTTCTGTTAAATGCAATACTTTGCAATGCAATATATTTTGACTTTTTAATATCTTTGAGCTATCCGGACACATGTTGAATATTATTTATAAGTCTCGTTTTAATGGTTGAAGTAGAAAACAATTAGTGTAAATGAAATATATTCTCAAAACTTATCAATTTTACATTACAAATAGAACGTTTATAATCCATTAGTAGTGCAGGACACCAAACATTTTTTTAAAGTTGACAATATATAGGAATCTTCGTGCCACACCCTTCTGGACATAATATCGAATCCTTTTTAAAGTATTTAAAATAAATCCAAAGTTTTAAATATAAACAAAGTATTTAAAATAAATCCAAAGTTTTAAATATAAACAAAGTCTTTAAAATAAATACTAAGTTTTAATTATAAACATTTTTTTAAAAATAAATCCAAAGTTTAAAACTTAAAAAAGACAAATATGTATTTAAATAAAATTGGTTTATTAATAATAATGTGCAAAATAGGCAAAACTGGATTTTCTCGGGTATAGGCGTTGAACTTCTTTTCCAATATATTGGATCAAATGTACAATATAATTGTTTCTTGGACTTATCCTGCAAAGTTATTATAACATGTTGCATTTTGTTATTGGTAGTGCTTGCTCCCTTCTTGCTGGTTCCTGTTGAAAAGTGTTGTGCTTTTCCTATTATAACTTTTTTCAAAGTTTCCAAGCGTTTGATGCATCCAAAACAATTTATGACATCATTTTAGTTATATAAAATTGCCAACTAATAATACAAGTTAATTAAAAGCACCGTCGAGAGTAGGAAGCAGACTGAATTTAGCAGCCAATTTAATTTTATTAAATTACAATTTCAACCTTTATTTTACGATGCAGGCGATAACTACCTAGAACAACTTATTAAATGTTATCAATTATATTATAATAAAATGTTGATCTGTTATGAAAACACATTTTTTAATTTCTTATACGAAGTATTTTAAGTTAAATACGAACATAATTTAGTTGGCAAATTATTTGTTTATGAATTAATGTTGACATATGTTAAAGAAAACAGAATAGCTTTAAATAATTAAATGTAGTATTGTTTTTGTGGTATAAAATATGGAAATGTATTAATTTTTATCGAGTAATATATTTTTAGTTCTTAGTTATAAACAATACACAAACAATATTAGCACATTGTGTCGTCGAAGGTACAATTATGAAATATGTATTTAATATGTCTTGTAATTGTTAATAAATTTAGATCTTGTTTATATTATGAGTTAGTAATTTTTGTTGTGTTTTCTATGCATAAAGCATTTATCAATTTTATTGCAGTACGATCTTACTCCGCTTCATCTAGCGTCTTGCAAGGGGCACGAAAACATTGTTCGCCTTTTGCTTCAATACGATGAAGTCAACATCGATCAGAAAACCAAAATACTCGTACGTCACTATTTTTTAATTATTTTCAATATATTTGTCATCCTATGTAAATATATATGATAAGTCTTATAAAATATTCAGATTTAGCAAATTTCTATAGGCTTACTCACAATTTGTTTTTTCAAATATATTGTTATGTTGATTTTCTTTGTTTTCATTTCATTTTTCATACTAATTTACTTATAACGCAGTGAATGTTTTCCATCGGAGCAGTATCAATGAAGATATAGGCATAAGCATGTATCGGTGCCCAATTTTGCGGCGCTGGACCATATTTAAAATAATTAATTATTATACTAGATATGTCAGGGTCACAAATCTATTTAGTTATGAAACATGTTTATAAATCGAAGCATTAAAGAGTTATAAGCAAACAATAATACAATGTGAGAAATATAAGACCAAAATTCACAAGTATTGCTTTAATCAACTTATAACAAACAAAAATATCAGTAAACATACAGATTACTGAATAAATAAATATGAAAAATAAGAAATGCATACAACATATACAGATAACAAACACACTACAAGTATGCTTGATACCATTAATCAGTAAACATGAACTCTGTTAACCAGACTAAATAGGTTCAGGCAAATATAGAGTCATTACAGTTTATATACTAAATGTAACAATTATATAACAGTTCATAATTCTTATTTGGACCCACTTTTGCGAACTTAGACCATGTTTGAAATGGAATTTAAAATTACAAAACTACTATATTAGATCCAATATCTTCACTAATGTATTTCGTCATTAAATATTTAATTATTAAAAATATATAATCAAAAACATGTATTTGGGCCCACTATTACGACCCTAGACAATGTTTAAAATGGAATTTGGTATTTTCTGCTCTAAAAGACCAGATATCAGGTTAACTGTATCTGCAAGAGTAGCCAAGAACGTCCGCATACGAACGTTCATGATAACAGTTGTCGGCATAATGAATTTTATGAGCAATACTGATTCTATTGATCTTATTTTTATAATGGTGGGGCAAAAAGTAATAAACTTGTTATGACGTCTAATATGTAAGTTGACAAAAACTCGCACTACATCATAAAATATTATAAATGGATTTTATCAGAAAATGTTTAATAACAGTGCCCTTGTATGACACCTTGCTCAAATCGCTTTCTCTGCAAACAATTGCTTTAAAAAATAGACGGTAGCTATTGATAATTAATTTCCGAAAGCGTATACTTAATTAAAATTATTGTTAGTCATAATAATGCGTACTAATTTTTTTGAATAAAATACATCTGTTGACATCATATTATCCAGAATCGAGGTTACCACTACTCCCATATTATCTGGAATAAATGTAACCACTACCGGCATATTATCTGGAATTGATGTAAGCAATACCTCGTAGCATGCATATTAGCCGACCTTTTATAGACGATTGCAAGAGTAATTATTGACTATACAAAGTCAATAATAGTTGACGTACTGCGGCAGGAGTAAAACGTATAATCATAATATATACGCAAAAGCACTAGCTGGAGGTCAAAGGTCATATTATCTGGAATGGATTCAAACGATATTTTTTTGAAATATTAAATCACCCTTGGATGATTGACTGTTCATTGTATAATATTATTTAATATATATTTTAAAATCATATTTCTTATGTTTTGCGTTGAAGTATAAACTTTATGTATTTTAATTTTAAGTGTGATTTAATAATTTTTTTTAATATAATATATTTATTGATAAGTAAATAGCTCCAATTTGCACACAATAAAAATGGTTTATTTATACATTAATTAATTCTTTATTTGTAAAATAAATTCAAAATGTTATTAATAATAGTTTCAAACATACCATTAAGTAAAATATATAGTAGAAACTACGAGAATGACTTATTATGCTCTCCATAATCTTCAGGGCACAACCCCTTTGCATTTTGCCGTTGAAAGTGAAAGAACAAATGTGGCCAGTCTCCTTATAAGCAAAAGTCCCAACTTGATTCACATAAAGAATGAAAAAGGTCAAACTCCCCTTCACACTGCCGTTGAAAAAGGGCATGAAACCATGGTGTCTTTGTTAGTGAACCAGGGAGCGAATATAAATTCTGAAGACAAAGTAAAGCTGAATATATATTTTTAAACTGATTGATTAAAAAATTTACACAATACACAAAAAAATTAATAAACTTTAGTATGTCAGTTTACGAAATATTGAATATATAAAATAAAGCTTCTTTTGTTAGATTAATATTTGATTGCTGTATTATATTTGCAAAATACAACATTTCGAGGAAATTGCATGGAAAAAGCAACATTTATAATAGGGCGGAACCATCACATTAAAATTGGAAAGAATATTTTAAATATATATATTGTATATGTATATTCAAAATGTGTTCAACATATTAATACTTAAGATCTAATTATTAAAACATTTAATTCTGTATTCCTCAAACCTCGTTCGGATTACATTACCATATTTATATATTTTTAAATAATGCTAATGTTAATTTTGAATAGCGTAATTTGTATTTTAGATAACAACATTTTTAATTTATCTTAATAAATTAGATAAGATACAAATTGTAATATTTAAATTATTTTCATGGATATGTAATATATTCAATGTATTTTTGATTAAGATACTTACTGTTTTAATTAAAATGTATAATATATCGTGGAATATTAATGATATTCAATTAAAAATAAATACAACATAATTCTTTGATAAATCAGATCCGTTATCAATTGTTTTAGAATCAGATGACACCACTACACTGCGCTGCAACCAATGGAAAACTGGGATGTGCAAAACTCTTGGTAGAACTAGGAGCAGAAATAGCGTTACAGTCGCGACAACATATGACACCGATTCAGTGTGCAGCACATTATTGTCATACTGAGGTGCTCAGTTTTCTTCTAAAGAGTGGATTTGACTCGAAAGTATTAATGCAGAATAATGATGTAAGAGCAATTATTATATTTATTCAGATTTCCCATATATACTCAATACTATATGTTATACATGTACACTATATATACTAATACGCCTTTTTTTATTAAACGAATTAGAAAACTAAAACTAAAAGCAGAGTCGCAATGCTAACAATTAAAATTTTGTCAGAATCAACACTCTTCCTTTAATATATTTAACGCTCAGCTGAACCGTTTCGTTGTAGCCATTGAGTGATTCCGCCATTGATTTCTGAATTATAGTAAAATATGTTTTGCAAGCTAGTCTTACCCCGACCAGTCTTTAATAACTTGGTCCAACGGTAGTAAAGGTCGTTCACTGTGTTCTTTTCACATTTTTGTTCTATATATTTATATGTCTTCCTTTCTAATTATATTCCGTAAAACCTTATTTTCTGAAGAGCCATGTTTTTTCTCAGTATTATCTGCGTGTTGATCTTATTTATCACACGCTGGTTTGCCCCATTTTTTCGTGTGTGCGGGGGCCTTTCGAAACTCTGCGATAGCATCCTATCGCCCACGACTCAAATAAATATGAAGCGATAGTGACTACTCTTGCGTTTGTCTACCCTCAAGTATTTTTGTATACCCATAGATTGCCATGAGACAATACGTGTGATATAATGTTGATCCCATTTCAAGTTTTAGACATTATTACGCCGAATAAATTCATTGAGTCTGGTATTTCTGTCTGTTGAGAGTAGTGTTTTAGATGGAACATGTTAGGAAAAAGTTTTCTGTTTGTTGTAGTAGTGATAACATAGTTTGTGTTTTACCAGCGTTGATGGGGAATCGGATTTTCTTCGAGTAGTGATCGAATCTAGATAAAACTGAACTAGTCCATTAGTCTTCACATAACAATGTTATATAACATATAAATATATATCTATACATAATAATGATTTCTCAAAATTATTGTCAACCTTTATGTTTTAAAGTTTTTATAAACTATATTTTGAATTAAAAATAGAATAATAATATATTTAAATAAGCTAAACATTTCCGTTTCCTATCCATCTTCTTAAATGATTCCGCATAGTCAATGAAGCACAATATGTACATTGGGATAATTCAATTCTCTAAGATATTCCGAATTATTCTTTTGTTCCATTCCCTTCCGCAAAACTAAATTACCTATCAGTAGTTTCAGTTTTGTACATTGTATTAATTAATTCAATTATGATTTTCCTAGGGAAATTTTAATTACGTAAATAATCAAACAGATTGTTTTGAAGTCTGTACATTGTTTAATGTTTCCTTTCTTTTGGAAAAGAATGAAAATGGATGCATTCTACTCAATTGGAAATTTTTCTGAATACCGTGTCGTCTTACATAACTTCCATAGAATATGCCTTTTTTTCTTCTGTAAATTCATATATTATGTAAACACCATTAAGTACGATCTTCTTTTTACCTTTTTAATATCTGTCAAAGTATTACTTTTTAAATTTTGTAATTTCATTGCTTTCAATAAATGTTTAAATATATGATGAATCACTAAATGTTTTTGTGATTTATTTTCGTGTAATTAATTATATAAAATTTAATCATAAAAAAGTTAAAGTCAATTAAGCAACATTGTCAAATTGAGAGTATAAATTACAATAATTGAAGTTATAATTTTTCGTTATTTTCAGTTCCTGTGTGACCTAACTGAATGCGGTAAATTAAATAAATTAAATTCAATTGAAGAATTCGTCCTTTTATCTGATGCCCCGGCCGCAACTGCAGCCAAACTATCGCGATTGTTTGCTATTCTTGCTCCAGCGAAAGCGGAACGGGAATCTGATTTTATTAATGCATCCAAATTTTGCGAATCACTCTGTTGTGATCTTTTTACTTTGTCCCTGGACGACGTTAAGGTAGAACAACTATTGGAAGCTACGGATGACAGCAACAATAGCTTTTTCAACATACTGATTGAGTGTAAACAAAAAAGTACTATCGCTAAAACTGCCGTTCAAGTCTATATTACAGAGTTATGGGGTAACAATAAAGTGTTTTCATGGTCAACATGGTATTTAATTTTTTTCATTGCTTTTATTCCTTTTTTTTCTCCTTTTCACATGAAGAAATATTCCAAATATAAAACACTTCCAATAATAAAATTCGCTGGCAATGTTATGTCCCTCTTATATTTCGTTATTATTTTGCTAAATGAATCAGTAAAAAACTTTAGAATTATTATTGAGCGTGAATCAATTGAATTTAATTTCAGTGAATATTTACTATGTATTTGGTTGTATGGATTCGTCTTAGCAGGAATAGTTACCCAAAGTTTCATGACTGAATTTAAAATAGTAAGATCCATTTGCAATTTGTTTTGTGGGATAGGCCTTTTATTGCATGTGTTATTAATCTACAGTCCATTGATTGGAAATGACTACATATTTGCTTTAATATTTTACATTCGCAATCAGTTTCTATCAATTGCCTGTGGCATCGGCATCATTGCATTATTTCAGTTTCTGAGCTATCATCATTATTTTGGGCCGTGGACTGTAATAGTTTATAATTTAATTGGAGACATGATAAGTTACATTTTAATTACGTTCGTTTCCATGTTTGCATTTGCAATTATTCACAGCACATGTTTCACACCTTTCGAAACACCTCATGCTGATTATACAGAATATAGTTACGTTGACTCAGTCCTGACATTATTCTATTCGCTATTTACCCTTTTGGATTATAAAGCAATGCCAGTTCCAACACTGTGTGGAAAATATTGCGTAGCATACAACGAAATAATAATGATCTTATATATGGCTATAAGTTGTCTTGTTTTGATTACTCTGTTAGTTGCAAGGCTGTCGGAAGAATTTAATCGAATGTATACAGAATCTGACATTGAGTGGCGGTTTGGACGAGCCACACTTATTTTTGCAATTATAAATACAATGACAACACCACCTCCAGCAATTCTTGTTACAAAATTGTTTTCAATAATAGCGTTTTTCATTAAGGGAACTAAAAGTGAGTCAAGATGTGTATACTATAATAATGTATAATTTAATTAATATGTAAATTTGATATAATTATGACTGATGTGTATCGAAACAATAAACAGATGGTATACTTGATCGGTTGATACAATACATGTCTAGGTGATTTCAACTGGAATTCCGACTAAATCGCTTATGGGGAGTATGTCCGTATAACTATTAGAATTTGATTTGATGTATATTACTTGTAATAATTAGCAAGAAGTAGATAATGTATTTGTACTTTTTTATGTTACAAGCATAACTATACATATGTACTTTTAATAATATAATAAAAAAGTCCAAACATTTTTTTGTCAACGAATTTAATAGAGATTAGTGTAAAACTAAGCCCTAAGCAATAAGGTTAGTCAAGTACTCAATTGGAAAAACTCTCCTACAAATTTGCAGTCAGAATATATTTAACTGAAGGAATACTTGTTTTTCCGTCAAATTATGATTAAAAAGTCTTTAAAAATGGAAATTCGTTGCATGGTAAAGTATGACATACGGATTTCACATAAAAATGTGACTACTTGGTACTTTATCTCTGAAGCACTATTTTAACTTACTCTCAAACTGTATTTAGTGGGATCTATCGACCGATATTTCTTGATGATAAACGAGCGAGGTGGGTGCCTAGTTCTTTAGACAATGGGCTAGGATGCTTTGCAACAATAATTGGGACTAACTTTTTTGAGATTGAAAGAACACACAAGGAGACTAATTTATTCGATATTTAAAGATTGTTTGCCAATAAAGTCACGACTGATAAAAGACGGGAGTTAGTTTGGCATAATGTAGCTAGAAATTGGCCAGAATAGTATTTTCATTGTAAATCACAGAGGGGGAAAATTTCCTCATACATTTTGTATAACCGAACTGTAAAAGTTCTGAATTATTCATTAAACACTACCAATTGTCGCTGTTAGAAAATGTACAGGATGTGTATGTTAATTAATCGTAGAGATCGCTGAACCAGTGTCTACCGTAGCAGTGATATGCGCACTGGCGGCGTCGGTGTGAACTTCTATTGTAGTAGAAATTTCTGGGAGGGAGCCGCTTACCACATCAGCATTTCCTAATAGAAGATTGTGTACTGACTTTAATCTTTCCTTTTTAGAGAATCAGATTTTTGAAAAGTGATAAACTTTTGAATAGTTCATTTTTAAGCCTCACTGTTCATCGGGTAAAACATACGAGACATCCAAATTCGTGAAATTTTTTTAAAGAGAGCTTTGAATATATAATAATATATAATAAAATAATCCTATTTTGCCCCAAAGATATTATGCCAAATATTCAATCTCTAAAATCAAGACGCATATCGCAAGCCAATAAACTCATTCTAAGTCATACTTAAACCATAACCATCCGCTGCACCAATTAACACATCACGTGCTCCTTCACTCATTAATATGTTCATGAACCCTACGCACGCTCTACCAACACGCTCTCAAAACTACCACTATTATCAATCAGATGTCTCTTCCATTGTCCACTACTTGTATATTCTGTTTTATAATAATTGTTCCAACATATCCGTAATAACCAGCTTTTACTTTTTGTTTAACCTCTCTCCATTGCTGTACAAGGTTTTTATTAATGTACTATGATACCCAAAAACCACTCATTAATATTTTTATTATGTATGGTTGTAAACAAGACATGTAGGATCTTTGTAGACATGCAAAGTCTTACCACACCCTGCGTACAGTTTGAAGGTAGTTGACCTCTACGATTGTAGTTATGTGTGCTATGCGCTGGAGCTTTCCGTAGACCTGCATAGAGCCGGTGCGTATAGACACTGCGTTAACTGTAGTTTCATTGCGCATGATTATTGTAGAGGCGAATGCTGTTTCATCTGCTTGTACTATCTGCATAAATCGATTCAGATCAACTTCAGATCAGCTTCTCCTGGCTGCGCTTGCTGTATCAACCGATCGCGAGCTGCATCGTCAAGTTGTGTGATTTGTCTTGAACGAACTAATCATTTCCGATTCTGCTTCCTGCAGGGGAATTCACATTCAGCACGGACTGTATTAACAGGTCACTCGAAAAGTTTACACACGTTTTCACTGAAGTCCGTATAAATAAGAGATGATGTGTCAGCCGCGATTGGGTGGGCCATCAAAATGCGACTTTCTTCATTTCCTCAATTATGAAGACATATATTCGTTTTTCGTCTGGTATGGAAGTTGATTGTCGTCAGAAAGCGTTAAGTTAATTAGCATGAAAAAGTTATCTAGCTGGGCTTTCCAGAGGGTCACCAGGATGTGCGAAGAATCTGAGAGGCAGGGGAATTAGTAATTTTGGTAGTATGCTCAATATCCTTGTCGCCAAATGTTACATTGGTATAAAAATAAGTGCTTACATATAAACTGTTATATTGGTATAAAAATTAGTCGTTATACGTTATACATATAAGATTAATTAGAGCTCAGAATGATTGAGACAAACTGCTTAATGATAACGCATATATTAAGACATCTAGAGGGTGTTGATATTATTGCTTAGAGAGATAGAGAGAAAGGGGTTCTATAATATATATACATATTATAAGGTATGAGGATAATAATTCTGAAACATAAAGTCATTTTTTATCTTTTTATCATGCTAGTAAGGGAGTAGGTAATCAATTCTGGAAAATGGAAGCGTTGAAAATAACTGTTTATAATAGTGGATATGAGACAGGAAAAATAAATATCTACTGCCATTTGAAGCATACAATAGTTAACAGTAATATGATCAGTATAAAGAGTGGATAGGGCGGGTTGATATATTATGCTGTAAGAAAAGAGATACGTAAAGCCAGGGCAGATAGAGAAAGATTATGTTTCTTTTGTATGCCACACCCTGCGTCTAAAATAAGAAAGAGGTAGATTGAGAGTAAATATTTAAAAAAAGGTTTTTATCCAATATTGCATTTAAACACTTAATAAACACTTAATACTATACACTTACAATTCATAACATAATTTCATACCGTTATGAAATTGTAGTTCTTAGGGGTTGACAACTGCCTTCATAGATATTGCAGTTAATACTGTGACACGTGGGAAGTGGACATCATAAATTTAACTAAGTTGTATTCATTAAGAGATACTTTAAAAAATAGATTACAGTAGTATGTGGAAGTTGTTTATATTAGTGGTAAAATAAAGCAGATTTTTAAATAGTATATAACCCTAATTTTTTTTATTAGTGTCTAATTACATTATAAATATTATTACTTTAATTATAAATATTGTTTATAGACCATTTTTAAATTTTGAACGAAGAATGACGTCATTAGTGAAGTCATTTTTTTAGCCTATCTTTTTTGATGTTTACAACATATGACAACCAAACTTGGTTTGATAACCCTGATCGTGCACTATATGGCCAGAATGCATCGCAATGACAAAAATAAAAATGAAAATTTGAAAATGTTATACTACTTACAAAAAAAATTAAGCATTATTAAAGTTTAGGTGGTGAGTCATCATATCAAGTTTGGTTGTCATAGGTTGTAAACATCAAAAGTTATAAGCTAAAACTAAAAGTGAATAATTTAATTATATATTTATAAACACTTAGATTTTTTTAACTGTGTCAAATTTACAATGGTCTATCTGTTTAATTTAATTTTACTATATTTAATTGATTTAAAATTGCTATAAACCAATCAATTGTCTATAATTGCGTCAAATTGCATCCGATTTCTGTTCTTAAATATATATTTTTTAAATTGAGTGGGTGTAGGGGG
>JAUZND010091261.1:0-15148 GCA_034780555.1 Coelogynopora nodosa
TTTCATGTTGTAACAAAAATACACCTCATATTTAAATATTTTTATTTTCTGTATTTGCTTTTTAATAATATAAGCCCTAATATAAGCCCTATTATAAGCCTACCTAAAATAATTTCAATGAAATAGAAGCCCAGGGCTTCAATTAGAAGAAACACGATGTATAGTACAACTACTAGTAGCCTATATATGAAACATATGAAATATTAAGTAGATACATTTAATAATTAGATTTTTATAGAAAATATCCTTTTCATAACTTTTACGAATTAATAATAATCAATTAAAATATATTCATAAAATGAGTTAAAGCTGCAGCTCTTGAAATTAACTATCAGAAATATAATATTAATAATATATTACTAAAAAAATACTATATACAAACTTAGAAATATTTATAATTTTTTTTAATAGTTTGATTTTTAGTGCAAAAAAGTTGTTTGAAAGGATAACATACCATTTAAGCTGATAGATCGCGTTAAATCGATTTATTATTTATAATTAAACTGCAACAGTTTTATATCATTATATAATCAAATGATATGCGTTAAACCTTGAAATGCGTTTTAAGCGACACTATACAGATTATTTAATATAATAAATTATTAAAATAGGATAATGTCTGTTTTAGTCACATTTATATCATTCATGAATTATTATCTGTATAGATAACAGAAATGTCTTATAGGCCTACTATAACAAATAACACAACTTTACTAAAAATTACCCGATCGCATTTATTCAAGTAAAATGAAAATATTTGTTTAAATAAAAAATAACATATATTTTAAATATCAACAAATACTGCTCGGACATTGAACAAAATACAAATGATTTAATATTCTTATAATGGTATCATCACAATGCTAAAAAATAAAGTTATTATACCTATTCGATATGTGTGTACTATTTACAATGTATTCGGTTAGATATACAATCTGATTGTGTCAATGTGACAAAATATACAACAGGTTTTTCTTGAAAGATTATTAAATAATACTTAATGTAGAATAAGGCCTCATTTGTTATGATCAGTGTAAATACACACTGAAAGAAATTAGGTATAGTCTTTGTACATTGTTATGACAAGTTCAAAAGAGATAGAAGATCAGTGAGATTATTAGAAAAAAGTACATAGAAAAGTCTTGATATAAATTGAAAGAAACTATGCAGATTCTTTAAGTGGGTCACTTTCAGAACTGTTGGAATCAAGTCCACATTTGGTATACGGCACATCTGTGATGGGCTGGGGAGGTGGGGTGTTTCTGCACAACCACCCGAAGAGAATGTACCGCCGGATCGAGTGGGAACAGCCAACGTAGACGAAGGGACGAACTGCAATGAAGAGGACCGAAATAAAGAACTCGCCATTGATAATGACATCGCGCAGTATGGCCGTCTCCAGTTTGCAGAGAAGAATGAAGTGGCAGATCACCTTGATGGCCAGAACTAGACCGAGCAAAGAGCAGATCCAGATCGTGAGGGAGGTGTTGGATGCCTCTCGACTACGGTAGCGGGCCAGTGTGTCGCCTCCGTTGCCCTCAATATCGGTGTGTGGAGGGAAGACGGCGCATCGATTGGTCACTAGAGTGATGAATACTGAGATAAGAACACCGGGTAGAACCAATTCAATCAGCATTTTGCCCCAATTTTTAATCAAAGTCTGGTAGATGGGCAATTCGCCAAAGAAGTAGACGGCTCGAGTTGAAGGTACTTTGGCATCCTCGTCCTTTAAAGTAGTGAAGTTGACGAATTTAGGCGCCGAGTACAGGGTCATGATAAATATAATTACGGCAGTGTTTCGGAAATACCGACATCTAGAAGTGACGCTGCTGTATTTGCTGTCTATATGAAACCAGTATCGATCAATGATCATGGCCACCATGATCCAAGTAATGCAAACGAAAGCAAGCTCCATAATGGGCACTCCAAACGGGACTAGATAAACCGAAAAAGCTTTGTACAACTTGAGTTGATCATCATAGGTGGACGGGACCCCTCTGGCAATGTAGATGACGCTTCCAAGTCCCAGGAAGACGATGTCTAAAAGCCCAATCACAGTAAGATACCATGAGGTTCCTGACCGGTTTCGATGACTATTGAATGCGGGAAGACATATTATTTGTCCGACAACTCCAATGATTGCCGCTACCAAACAGAAGATCATTGCGAGATGCTGAAGTTTGGCGGTTTGAGCCGAAGCGCAATAAAATTGATCGAAACATGGATCGTCAGTCGTAGCACCAACAGCGTACTGGTTTCCAAATATTTTTGAGCCGTTTGATACGATTTCACCACTGAAATGAGAGAGAATAATAGCATGTTAATTAATTATTTTAAAATAGTTTTTTTAATGTATTTCAATTATTAAATTATGGAAAAATTTGGTTTGCAGCAATGACCAACAAACTCATTATTAATGTTTAACAAACTGTTAAAAACAGTAGAGTCTAATATAAATAATATATATAATTAAGTTAACAATAAAATAAAATAAATTCAACAAAAATTCAAGCAACTTTTAAAGAAAATAAATAAATCAATTTTGCTAAATATACTAAAGTTAAATGTTAAATTTTTTAGTTTAAGTAAACTGGTGTATACAATTTAGTAACAAAAATCAGAAAAAAAGAGAAAAAAAATCATAATAATTAATAACACAAAATTCAATTTAATCAGTCATTTGATGCTTACATGTTGGAAGTGCGGACCTTTTCTGCTAGTTTTCTTGCGTCATATTGCTTGATATAATTGCACCAAGGCTTCAACTTGGGCACAAAGATGAAATTGCAGTAAGCCATATTTGGTCGAATGTTGTTCATTATATGCGTCATGTTTATTTCCGGTAACATATTAGGCCCTGTAAATTTCGGTAATTTGTGGTAGTGCTCCATATTGCTAAATAGGATTTTACTGAAAATAGAAGAGGGAAAATTTATTCAATTAAAAGGCTTTACGAATTGGGAATGTATTAAATTTCTAATGATAAAAACGAACATATTTCCTTAAATAATATAATATTGTTTCATAACGTTTGCCAGTTTACAATATTTATTTCTACAGCTTAAGAAATATATTATAAAGCCAATAAAGGCAATAATATTAAAATATAACAACATTTATAACAAACTTATCTCTTATAACTTACCAAAAGTGGCGGTTTTTAAATTCACAGAAAAATAGCACAAACACCCTAGTTGAAAGCTGAGTAAGAATCCAATAGACAAACTAGCAAGAATGAATAACTATTAGTAGTAAATGAATGAGTAGAATCCATTTAAATATAGCGCCGCGTCTTTCACACACCTCCCTCCTTGCCACTAACACTCTTAGCAACCAGGGACAATTCTGTCTCTCACTCGCTCTCTCAGAAACCGCGATGGTGGAATGGATCAACCAATGAT
Organism: Coelogynopora nodosa; assembly: GCA_034780555.1. Taxonomy (NCBI): domain Eukaryota; kingdom Metazoa; phylum Platyhelminthes; order Proseriata; family Coelogynoporidae; genus Coelogynopora; species Coelogynopora nodosa. The sequence goes on from JAUZND010091261.1 coordinate 3,402, forward strand.
AATCAATGGTACCATCGTACCATTTTCAAGGTTAGTGAGACGGTGAGACATTCCGACAACACAGTTCGCTCAGAGAAAAAGTAGGTCTCAGTGAGAATTGGAATTTCGTCTCCAAGACACCCATAATAACAACTCGCTGACGCAGAGGATTTCTTTTAGAAAGAAATCATTTATAGGTCATTCATTCACAGCAATTAGTGACGCTGGAATATTTTCTAAAGGTGCTGTGCGATGCTAGAATTAAATGAAAGAATAGCCGGTACCTAGCCACATAGATGATTGCTCAATAAAATTATTAATATGATTGTTACGTCAAACCATTAATCATTTGTTCTTTCATTGTCAGCTAAGTGTTTTAAATAACCACAGTAAATAAAACAAGTAAATAAAAATTAAAACACATCGTCATCAGCTGCCCTGCCCTCTACACAACCAGAACCCGCCTCTTTGGAGGACCTGAGCAATCCGCCGCAGTTGGCCGCCCTTCTCAATGAGGTTCAGCGGCTATCGCTGAGGCAATGACCTTAATACAACAACAACAAGTAGCCTATCCGGTATAATAAGAATTAAAAAGCAATCAAACAATATCAATAAGAGTATCGCACCCCTGCCACCTAATATATTCACACGGCACCTAAATCATAGTAAAAACGCCTTTTTGACGTTAAGTTTAATTTAGTTGTATCTTCTCTTTGTGACTTTCGTATTTCTTATTTTTCTTAAAAGTATATAATCTATATATCTTTGTTAAACAACATTTAATATCTGATTATTATCAGTATTCAATATTAAAGTTATTAGACACTCGATTTCATAGTATGACTTTATCAATGTTTTCTCCAAAGTTTAGCGTGACGTCTATCTTAAAAGTTCAAGTTTGTATGTCACAATATTAGTTCCATTTTTATATTTTAGTGCAAAATTAGATCAGATCCCCCCTAATTCAAAAGGCTGTATCCTGCAGGTTAACCCTCAAATATAGTTATTACTTAAATTATAGTTAATTAAATTATATTAAAATATAGTTATTATTTAAATATAGTTATTATAGATACCTGAAAAAAACTAAACTAAAATAAAATGTTATTGTTTTATACACTTTGTTTTACAATATTGCTTTATAGTTGTTTTGTGTATATCTTCCATTTATTTAAAAATAGTTTGCAAGTCTATGACAAATTTAGGCGGGCAATATATGTCTTTAATTTTGTAATGGCATGTCTTAAAAGACGGTCCCATTAAATTATAACTCAAAAAATTAAATATTAAAATTTTTTATATATTTAGTAATTTGTAATTTCATTTCAAATAAATATACGAAATTTAATTAATAAAAGATTAATTTAATTATTTATAGAGAGATAGAGAATTAAGTTAAGCAGATGTCTGAAGAGCAAATGTCCGGGATCAATTTTAAAAATTTATAATTATAAAATGCTAAATGTATGATAAAAGGAATTAATTCATTTTACAATTAATTTAATAAATATGGCACATATGTCACATATGTCACCAAAATTATTTAATGGGATGTGCACACATTTAAATACCATCCACCCCTATATCCATGCACCGATGTTATAATTTTGTCTTACAATATTAATGATATGTAAATGTATTTCAAACATTTTAATAGTTATTTTAATTTAAAACATATAAATGACTGTTTTAAGAGTACTTAATATAAGTTTATTCCTTTTTCTTGTCCAATTATTATTAACGTTGGCAGTGATATTTTTGACATTTCCTTTTTTGTTTTTTATTTTGTTTTCATGACGGTTTTAAGGACTATAATTGAATGATTATACTATCACTTGAGATATATCAATAAAAGCAATGATTCATTATAAATGCTCCTTATATTATTGAATAATTAAAATGTCAAAAGATGTTTTATATTATTTTTATTTTCTTATATTTATTTTTATTTATTATTATTATTTATTATGTATATATATTTATATTTATTGTGTCGTATTTCGTTATTATATATAAAGTGTAATCCGAATTTTATTGTGAATTTCAATTGAAAATAGAAATGTGTTGTAATATATTAAATATAATGTATTATGTATTTTACATATATATATGTACTTCTTTTATGTATCAAACATGTCATGGCATTTATTAATTTATATAGGTACAAATCACGAAAAATATACATATTACAATTATTTATTGATATAGCTACAAATGATAATATTTAAATCTAACTAAATATTTCAGAAAAACGGAAGTTTATTTTTAATAGAATTACTTTGGTATTTATAAACTAACGAGGAAACTACTTTTTGACAATGAAACCGCGTTTTTCTCAAGCTTCGCACTTTTCCAAATTAATTTTATTATCAGAACAAAAGATGCAAACAATAATTATGTTTTAAATAGAACACAAAAACTGCATATTTCAAATAGTGGTCTTTAATTATTTAGTTTTATATAATTCAAATTGTTATATGAAGCCTTATAATATGTAACATGTATTTATTATTTATAAATATAAAATTGTTCCATTGTATAACGCATAAAAGATCATGCGACAACATTTTTAACGCTGTGACGAGATTGAAAACTGTGTTTAAACTGATTTTAATCTTGAAATCTTCAATAATTGTAAAGAATTTTATATAGGGGTTAATCATATTCATAAAATGATTTAAACATTTACAATAGCAGGCCTACGTATAAAATACAATTCAACTATAAATAGACACGCTGCTCCAGCTGCAGCTGTTACTTATTCTATTTCTAGCAGCGTTTTAATTGTTTTTATAGCAGACAAAAAAATTAAAGTGAAACATTTAATTCAAACAGGCTATTTTATATATGCTAATTGAACTATTCAAAATGCGTGGATAATTGTTTTTATCAATAGTCTATTAATTCTTTTCACGTTAAGTCAAGTTGTACTTCAAATACAGATAGTCTATGATTTTATGTTATTAATCTAAATTAAATTTATTTCATAATTAAATGAACTATAAGGCGTATTTTACCACAGGTGTCAGTATCATATAATTAGTTTTGTTACTTAATTAATTGGTTACTTTATTTGTGGTATATGAGATCCCACGCTTTGCTTCTATACAATAGAAAAGATCTCATGTAAAAAGAAAATAAACGATATCTCTAATATGAAATAACGCATATATAACATATACTATAAAACTTTTACAAATTTGATATATTTTAATTTTGATGTATATTACAATTGTCATTAACAACGCATTCAATGCACCATTTTTTACAAGTAATTTTTTCATTATCTTTTTTGCTGGCTAGATTATTCTTTGTTATATAATATTCACATATAAATAATTTATTTTATTTTGAAAAAGTGAATTTTGCCATTAAATATAAATTTGAAAACCCACATTCTTGTTAAAATAAACTTATTACATCCTGTGTTAAAATGTTACGTTTCCTTAAATTTGCAGATTTTGGCTAAAACTGTGCATGACATTTAATATTTGGATTCATTAGATATAATTATTGATTAAGTAATTATAATTAACTAAAATGGATATTGTGCAGTTGGCATTTTATGAGTATAATTGTTACTTTGTCACAACTATTTTTACGTTGTATTTTTTAACATACATTTTTTATTATACTTAAATAATATATTCGATCATTCAGTACATATTGTCATTAAATAAATTCGATATAGAGGTTTATTATAAAAATTAGTTACGAATTCACGATTAGCCTATAGGCCTACGCATAATGTATGTATTATTTATTCAAATGCTTACTAATTATATAATATGAAAGAATAATTCGCGAGGTCTATTTCTGGTCTGCTATACATAATAGTAATTTTGACAAATAGTATATTTTATAGTATTTTTGTGTTTATTCTAAAACATTAATGATTTATATTTTTAATCATATATTTATAGGATTATGAATATAATATCATCATTTAATATTCATTTTCTATAGCGTAATACTTATTATCGCAAATGTTTATATAGTACCTATATCTTATTTTTATAATAACAGTTTTATTTTAGTTACCAATAGAACTATGTATGCATGATGTAGAAAATTAATATTATATTATTTAAATGTTGAATAATATATATTAATGTACTATTGAAAAACTTTACTAAAATTAATAAATAGATATACATATTTAAGAGGCATATAGCGCTAAATTGAAAAGTTGTACCCTTTATATTTAAACTCAGCGAATTTTATAATATTTCATTACGAACTTTATACTTGTAACAAAAGGTTAACAAATAATATCTAATATTCTGTATTCAAAGGGTTGGAATATTTTTCATAAAATCATATCATCATTTTGCAAGAAGTTTTAGTGTATACCCACCACGTCTTTGATACCTACTCATGAAGGAACAATGAACCCACATGAGAAGTAGAATTACTGATTGCAAACTCTACACTACACCATAGAACTAGGTTCTATGCACTGCACTACATTCCAACCCTTATTCAATATGTTGTACTATTAGGAAAGTGCATAACAATGACTTAAGAAAAAAAATCGAATAAAGAAACAAGCAATGAAAAGAAAAATGTTACATTAAATGCAAGTGCATATTTTTAAATCGATTTTCATACAACACGTTTTATAGCGATATTGGTCAATGTATTTAATGATGGTTCTGACGTGATGGTATGTAGTGTACACTGAACTATGTTGAATGTGTTACCAACTCACTACATACAATTCATTAAAAGTAATTAAATATATGTTATTGAATATCGGCCATACCCACAGATACCAAATCTCTTTAAGTCTCTTTCCATATCTTTTTTAGAGTGAATATTAAAAACCCATAGAGGTTTTGACAGTATACAAAGATACTGAACAAACTCAGAAGAGTTGCTAAACACAGCTGTCTGCCAAGGAGAGATATAACGAACACTGCTGGGATTCGAACATGCTACCTTCATACTTAATCATAATCACCAGCGCCTTTTAACCAACTCGGCTATCGCAAACCACTAAATACCTTTGGCGTAGTTAATTATGAAATGTATATTGTGTATATCTCCTATCTATACTTAAGTAAGAAATAAAGAGATATTTTAGTCCTTCCTGTATAAACCTAATCTAAATTTGTTCATATTATGAAGTTATATTACTGATGAAGGTTATACGAAACGTCTAATAATTCCATCTTTTTATTTTTAACCTAACGATAGGCGATATACCCAATATATACATTTTATTATTATGTGTATATATATAGGCATGCACAAACCAATAGGAAAAATAGTCTGGACAGCTGGAAAAAATCACTATCAAAATGACTTCGGTGGAATTCGATATGGAGTTCAATCCATAAACACAAATTCAAAATCTTTATTGTTCTACTTTGGATAAAATATTTTACAGCCTAAGGCTTCTAAGATGGCTTCCAATTTGAAGAAATTGTATTAACTATTTTACGAGAAAACGGAAGGTTTAAAAAATTGTAATGCTGTACATGCGGCATATAAATACAAAATAAAAACACGGTATTATTTTTTCAAAATATGTTTTAATATTAAAAGATTAAAAGGTATACATTGTACATCTTGTGAGCATCACAAACTCTATTACAACGCTACGTACACTATACCTAGTATAATAGTGTAGCGTTGTAATAGAGTTTTTACCTAGTATTTGCACCAATACTTTCTTTCATCTATACAATTATAAAATAAATATATTTCGGTTATGTTTGTTTGTAATTTGTTTACATACGGTACCTAAACATACCAAAACTTTGTATTTTGTACAAAATGCTGATAGAATTTTTGCTGCTAAGCGATGAGCATATACGGCCAGTCGGCTCAGAAGTTGGTCAAATGATAATAAAGATATGTAGTAACGTAAACGCGATGAGGGCATTGTATCATAAATAAAAATCAACAACGTTAGAAATGATTAAAAAATTAAACATCAATTTTATTATAAGAATTCGATTTACTAACTTGAGAACTATTAATACGAAATAGCAAACAATATATTGATAAACCATTATTGTTTAGGACTGATATATATAAATTATAATATATATTTTCCTTTAGTGTAATCCCGATTAATTTTTATTAGTAGCAAAAGTGATTGTTTCAAAAAACTAAGTTTTTTCTGGACTCAAAAATATATCGATTGTGTCAGTACAAATAGGGTTATGTATTGTGGCTAACTTTTATTTTAAATTAACAAATAAACTAACTGATTAACTGAAATAAAACGTAATACCTAATTATATTGTAAAACGTGTTATCGCTGAAATGAATAAAATATTACCGTTTTCAAGTGTTCTGTAAAACATGTACGAGTAGTAGGTAAAATTTAGAATTAAATACATAATTAACAAACTGTTCAAAAATAATATTAATACTATGATATATATATTTTGATGGAGAAGTTACAGTGGACTTCATTTGATTCAAATTTCTAAATGATTCGTATATTTTATTGATTTGAATTAATTTATAAATCTGTTTAATTTGTCCCTATATACAAGGCTACACCATAATAAAATTGCTTATACTTATAACTTTTTAACTGGATATTCTGAAAATAAATATATAAAGATAACTTAGGATTAAACTTATTTTTATAATTTTCCGAATATCTTGACCATCGTTTTGTCATTTGAGGACAAAAATAATACGCTGTGTACTAGTTAACATTAAAGGATTGTCTATTAAATAGTACCATGTATCATTTAATCGCTTTGTATCATTAATATTTTTTTTAATTTCGGATAAATTCGACGACCTCTATATATGTAGTTAACCTACTATTTACCTTTTTAATTTCCTTTAATTTAACGTACTTTGTCTACGGGTTGATACAAATTGAATGAATTAGTATCATTTATTGTTTTACTTTTCATGTGAATTATATCGCATATTCATTCTATGAAAAATATCGCCAATGAGTTGAAACATTCTCGTTAATTTTTTTTCAGATAGTCATAGATCAATTTAAATAGCGAGTTAAACATTTTAAACAAAGATTTACTGACATTTATACAGAAATTAAAAACCAAACAACCCAAAACCTGGCAACAAGAGATAAACAAAAAAACTCACGCACGCACACACATTCCGTTACCCTATCAGCGAAAGAATTTCAATGATAATATCAAATACGTCACTGCAGCACAATAGATATGTGTCCTTGCACCACAAAATACAAAGCAGAGATGTTAATTATAGTGCTCAAGCTTAGTTAATTACACCTATAACAATAGCATAGTATTTTTCTGTGTGAGTAGGAGGAGTGTAACACAGGAACAATTTAGTGCAAAATTTTCACGAATTGACAATGAAATATTTTAAGATTAATAAAAATTGAAGATGATTTTAAAAAAATTATTGACTTTATAATTCTAATTAAACATACAATTATTTATAATAAAAATATCGATTAGTAAAATATAGTTGTCAAGTGAAGCGTTAAGATTCACGTAGTCAATATTTACATTGTATAAATTTATAATTCGAAAACTAAATATTCCTATGCAAAATTCGACTATATTACATAAGCTTCATCATTCAAGATATAACGCAGCCGATAAACGTTTCATTTTATTTTTTATGCTGATACGCAAACAACTCAATACTTGTTTGATAATAAAAGGTAAATATATTTGGATTTAAATATTTTCGTACATGTTATTTATGCATATTTTAATTTCCATTATAAAAAATTAGAAATGATAACAACATATAAATAGCGCATTCATGTTTGAGAATATTGTGTATACAATACCAAAGGAGGAATTTGAGACTAACAAATCATTAAATTAAAAAAAAAAAATTTATTTTTAATCATATTTAGTTCACTAGATAGAATAATAATTGTGATGAACTTTAAAAAATAATTTTGTTATTACACAACAAAGAAATAAAATGCACACATTCCATGGTAAAGATGAATACTGCCTAAGTGCAGTCGACTATGTTTTTACGTTATACATATATTCACAAATCTTTGTGCATATTACATAAATTGTACTTTAAAAATCCTCTCATAATTGAATAAATCTATTCGTAATATTTCTAAAAACTTTATGAATGAATTTTACAATAGTTTCTTTAATATAATATTGAAGGCATTACCTAAACAATAAATATAACCCAGTCATAGGATTTATGTGGCTTATTCCAACATCTATTTTACAAAGTATATTAAAAAAGCTTTTCTGTTGATTAGTCACTTTTTACTCAATTGCTTCCTAATTAAAATCTAACAGCATCGTTTCAGAAGTTTTTCGCAACTAATTGCAACATAATTTGTTGAATTAAACAGCTTAAACAATTTAACAGCTGAGCTAATTCGACAAAATTAATATTTGATGGACCACATAAAAATGGGAAGTTTAAAAGTGCGCATATTATATATTTGAATACTTCACAATAAACTCACAAATTGAAGGTACAATGCACTATTTAAATAAAAATTAATCATCTTGTGTAAAGAAAAATAGAATATGAAATAATTACAATAATCGATTTATTACCATACTACTTTACCTTGAATAAGAGTAGTGAAAATATGTATGGCTTAAAAATAAGATGGTATCAAGAATTAGATACTAAGAATTAACAGAATACGCGTTAATTTATTAATTAAACATAACTTTGATATGATCCCAATAAATGTGCGTGAAACTGTAAACATCAAACTACACACGCCATGTTAACAAGATTGATATTAATCACCTATAAAGATATGCTGCAAAAAAGCAGAGTGAAAATGACAACAACTTGTAATTGGTGTACAATATGATATCAGAAAAGTTCAAATAATACTAAAGAAAAATTTTAATGGATCACACAGGTCAAAAACGATAATGACAAGAGACAATAAATATGAACGAAAAGATTTGATCAATTTCAATAATACAATTTTCAGTCACGAAGTTGAGGCGAAAGACAAGTTGGAGTGGGAGAGGGGAGAACAGCAAGAAAACGAATTGAGAAATTACAGACAATACTTTTTAGGATTAAGTGAATTTGACAATACTGAGAATCGTTGTGGTGAAAGATAAATGCTGGCGCGAAGATAAAAGCGAATGAAATGATGCTGGATAAACGGCGCCCGGTTCCGAGCGACAATAACATATTGTAATGCGTTTACCATAGATTTTCACAATTTTAACAATTCTGTAATGCGATTGATATAATAATATGTCTGAAATCACCATATTAAAAATTCTTGTTTAGAACAGATTAAAATGTTAAAAAAGCTACATGACAATAAATCAAATAAATGTACCATAAGATAATATATAATGGTATTGATTTGATCAAATTAATTAAAAAGTGAAATGAAAGTATTTTCGTTCACAGAAAACAGCCTCGAAACTATCCATTTCAATGAAACAATCTGGTATAAAATGAGAATAAAAGCACAACTCTATACACATCAACACTACATCATCCGATGAACCAACGCTCGGCCATGCTTCATTTAATCTGCACTATGCGGCGGCGGATGATCTGAGGATGGCGGTTCTGACGACTCCCTCCAAGCCACAGCCGCCGCCACCGGGGGAGGCAACAAGGGATGTGGCGGCGGCGGCGGCTGTGGTAGAGGGGTGTCGTGGTTCCCTGTCCCCTCCTCCTCGAACACTGGTCTGCTTGTGCTACTGCTGACCAGATTGACTGAAGACGGCATCACCACCGAGAGAACCGGGGTTCCCGCGCTGGCCGGCACCGTGAACACCGAAGAGGAGGCGGCACTGCGCTGCTGATAGCTCGAATGGTGCTGCTGGTGGAGGCGTGACACACTGGCACTCGCCGACGAGGACACAATCCCTGCGGCCGTCCTACCACCGCTCATCACCGGGGTGACCAAGGCGACCGACTGGTGGCTGTGATGACGTGTCGCGCTGCCATTGGTGGAGGTGGTGTTGAGTGAGGGGCGACTACTGGTGACAGCTGCTGATAATGAGTGGCGCGTGGTGGCGCCTGTTGCGGCTGAGGGACCGACCAACAGGGAGGAAGCGGAGACCCCTCCTGGTGCGGCTGGTGAGGGGCCGCTCTGACAGAGGGGGGGTGGGTTATCACTTGTTGCAACAAACATTGTAAATACATTATTGTTATTAGTGACGACGGGTGGTATATAAAATATAACTGTCATGCTGTGTTTTCGTATTATTTACTTATCGCTTTTTAATGTAAAGTCAAAATCAATGAAAATCTTGATTAAAAACAACATTGCTATTATAAAAATATGTATTCTACGAATAATAAAAAGACAATGGTAGAGGGGAGACATTATATCACATGACGAGGCATATTTGTTGCAAAAGAACGCAAATTGTATTATTACACTTTAGAAAGAAATTCCATGAAATTCTGACTAAACCTTTAACTGTTAAATTTTATTCAAATTTGAATCAAACTTATTTTTTTAATAAAGTTGAAAATTTACGAAGTGATACAATTCAATGATCGAGATATACAATATATAAAATTAAAAGTCACGAGTAAATAATTAGAATAGTTTAGAAATAAGAGACAAACGTACCTTGTAGATATACGAGATATTCAAATATCCTTGTAGACAAACGAGAAATATCCTTGTAGACAAACGAGATATTCAGTAAATGTAATTATATAGTTCATAAATCAAATCGTTAAGTTCGGTGAACAAAAAACAGGTGGATAAACATTAATTAAATAATATAATTGTGTTGAAAAACCCTTTAAAATAAGAAAAAATAAGCCACTATCAAAATAATCGTAATTTTAACTAAGACAAAGAACCGACTTCTATTTATCAACTATAATATTACATTATACACACGAGAAATTTGATTAAAAATGTCTGTCATGAAATACTAATTCTAGTAGACGAGTCAGATATAGTGACAACAAAGTTTCCTAATCTAATTCTGTAATAGAATCAGTCGATAATATTATGTATGTACAGTAGAGGACAGAGCTGGCACAAGACAAGACAAGAAACAGAAACATCGACACAAGAAACAGTTGATATCACTCGTGTAAAAAATGACAACCTTGATGGATTTTAGCAAACACAGAAGACGACAAATGTGTACAATTTGGTACAATTAGACTTTATATTTGTCTTCTTGGTAACTTAATATTATTAAGATGTTCAAGGTTCGTCTATGGCTCCTATGAATAATGGTTCAATGGTTGTTCATACATTTTTATGTTATCATTAATTGATTGTAGCCATAGAGCTATAATTACTACTATATTAGGCTAGAGTGGAAATAATCTAAATTGCATTAAGAAAACCGTGGACCGATGTTTTCTCTGTTAGTTAAAATGAATTTATACACAACTGTATCAATTACTAACGTAGTTAGTATAGAAAATAATTAACATATTAGTTCAGAAATAAATAAAAACTTTCAAACACGTACCACTATTATATTGCACTAATGTTACTTCCATTCTTAACTTTAAACGTTACAACTAAAAAAAACACTGCAATATAATAAGTTATATTTTGTAAAATATATGATTTATAGTAATACTACTACCATATACTACTCATAAAATTAAAAAAAAATTATAAGCTCGTACGACATTCTTACAGGCAATATTCTTATTATGAAAAAATAATTCTGAAATAAGGCGCGGATACAGGTGGGGAGGCTCCCCCCCCACGAATGGCGCAAGAGTATCCAAAAAAAAATGTATACATGTCATCATGTAAATTCGCAAAAATCCAACTTAATATCGTTCTACTCTAAAAGTGCCGCATAGCTAACATTTCCTGCTCCCAC
>JAUZND010091272.1:2923-15148 GCA_034780555.1 Coelogynopora nodosa
ATCCATATTTAATGCAATCCATTCATGCAATCCATATTTAATGCAATCCATTCATGCAATCCATATTTAATGCAATCCATTCATGCAATCCATATTTAATGCAATCGATTTATGCAATCCATTTATGCAATCCATATTTAATGCAATTCATATTTAATGCAATTCATATTTAATGCAATCCATTCATGCAATCCATATTTAATGCAATCCAATCTACATATACTACACATATAATATATCCTTTTAGCGCCATTCAGTATATTTAATTAAACTATATTTTATTAGCATTAACATTAGGTTATCTGCAATTTTGCAAATAATTAGATATACATATTATAGACCCCTACTCGTAGTATACGGTGCAGAGCATTTTGCGTACAACTCCAATTGCATCATTAATTATTTAAAATGTTTAACGAATACTCGATTTGCTGCAATAGCTATATAATGCCTCATCGGCTGATTAAATATAAGTCGGAGACCAACGACGACCACATTCTTATGCGGAAAATATAACCTTAAATAAACACAATTTAATTTCAATAAGTTACACATAGTATTGTGAAAATTGTGTAATTACATAATTTCATATTTTATTAATAATTTATTATAAAGTTCATAATTTCTTAATCTTTGTCCTCATATGAACTTTAAAAATGTTGTATTATGTGACAAGACTTTGTATAATATATAGTGAGGCTTTTTATAGTAAAGCTTATTTTAATTTTATTAGATATATATGTATTAAAACCAATAACGTGTGGGCAGATTTGGAACATGAACATACCAATATATGTATAAATGAAAATAATAAAACTAAAATTGAGAGTTGTTAGTCAGTCAGTTGTGCCTGAATAATCTTGCAAGCTGAGTGCAAAAGTACAATTGATCCGAGTGGCCAATATACATATTGCAAAGTATATTATGCCCCAATATTTGATGTACTAAACAGTTCACCCAATACCGCCCCGACATACATGATGTAGGCTATGTTATAAAATGTTATACATTCATGGATATATCGCCATCAACAGGGGCGGATGAAGACAGATATATAATATATAGAACCTGTTGATGAAGCACAGCCAGTATATATATATATATATGTATATAGATCAGTTTAAGCGTGTCGGAGCATGTGTTCAAAGTCAGCTGGTAAACTTAATAAATCAAGAAACTTTTAAGTTTGTGGTCTTATGGGAAAGTTGGGCCGTAGGGACGTTGTTCAAATGTAATGTACTGTATGTATATATCTATATCTGTTCAATGACTTTTTAAATGCCGAGTTTGGTCTTATTTTGTTTAACATCATTCATAAAAATACTTTAAATAAATTCAATAAAATCATTAATAACATATATACAATATATATATAGTTACCTTTACGTGTATAGAGAGGTATCTCTCTAGTATTTTAGTATTTTTAGTATAGTTAGACAGTTGTTTCATTTCAACCGTTTTAGTTTCACCAAAAAACAATCAAAATAGTTATATATGGGGAAGAACACATGAATATGGCAGCATGATACGTTTAGTTAATTTCTCATTGGTCACGTTTGAGTTATTCGGGTATATATATTAGTCACGATTGAGTTGTTTGGTGCATGTATGTGACAACTACCCAATGGCTTTATAATTCTCACAAACATTTCGGTGACAATTCACAATTTTTGGCATTCTGAACAAACTCAGAAAAGTTGCTAAACACTCGACAGACACAGCTGTCTGCCAGGGATAGATAAGGTACACTGCTGGGATTCGAACCCGCTACCTTCACACTTAACCACCAACGCTTTAACCGACTGGGCTATCTCACCCCTTTAGTAACTTACTTCAAATTAAGAATAATGGTTGCCTGGTATACATATACTTGATAACTCCGACCGCAGTCGTCTCAACCTTGAAGATGGCATCTCATTTATCATCTCGGTGTGATGCCTATTCTATCTCCCCCCCAGCCCCCCCCCCTCACAATTTTTATGACGTCGAAAGGATGTCCAGAGTGATGATGATAGCCACTTTGGGGGCATTAGTCTTCCACTGATGACCATGCGAGGATAAAGTGCGCCAGTAAGCTAAGGAGATTATGAAATGTGCAGACACATTAACGTTGTAATTTATATCCCTGAGATAGATAGCGTATATATATATCTCGTAGATAAATGTGTACAGGGTATGGTGAAACGCAGTGCCACAAAGCCGACAGGTAGTACTTGATAACATGCTACAGGTTGTAACATGTGTGTGCGTGTGTACAAGAGAAAGAGATCTTAAAGTTTGTTTTATTATCTCTCATTGAAATCAGGTATCGAACTGGCTGGGAAGACTTGGGGTAGGCCGCCGATTGTACACATGTACACGCATATTCACATGTTTTACGTAAATTATTAAATATTTGTGTATTTGTAAAGATATATTTTCTATGTTATGTTGGTCAATTATATAAGGTTGCCTATAGTAGCTTTGTGTGTGTAAACTATGTAATGAGTATTAAGTGTTAGTGGTCACTATACATGGAGGCTGCAGGGTGGACTGACCAGGACAGATTGTGAGATCTGGGAGACTGGGGAAGATTGGTGTATTAACTAGGAATTAACTAGGAATTAACCTATTACAGATCATGTTTTAATCATTGTAGTATTATATACTTTATAGCAATGCATTCTTGAACGAAGGCATTTTCTGGCAAATTATTTATTAGTACATGTTCACTTTTGACATTTAAAATCACAAGTAATATATATTGTATGTAATCTGCAAATATGAAAGCTTTCTCATATAATTATTATGAAATTGATCATTATTATGTTTCCAACAACAACAAAAATGTAACCAATATAATGATCGAGATATATAAATACAGGAATATAAGCAATATATAAAGGCAATATTTATAGATTGTGATAAATGCTCGAATATATTTAATTAATTATGAATATTTTGATCAATCCATATATATATATAATAACATTAAAAATTGTTTAAATGAAGTATCTATTTATTAGCGTTACCTATTGTATACATTTTTAATGTAAAATATGTTTTCAAAATAAAAAAAATTGGGTGACCTTTCAAAATACATATTATATAGGGGTTCCCTCTATATAGCTTTCTAAATCCTGGCAATGGCTTTGAATGTGTACATATTTAAATACTTAATTCCACCCCAGTATAATGATGATGACGAAGAATCCGAGATCAAATTAATATCTGAGAAGGGTTGCAATCAATGCAAAAGGCGACATGTGAAGAAGAGGCAGCACCCAAAGGCAGACAACATTTATTTTTGCATCCCTGTTGCGCTGAAAACAGCGGAGAAAGTATGCAAATCAAATGATACTGGGCTCAAGTAATGTATCCGAAATCTGCAATTAATACTTATCAATAAGATATGCGACACGGACAGTTATGGTTGGGACAAAATATTAGGTTTTTTAGAGGGATACCATCTCTACTGCCTGATCATTAGTATACTCTGGGATAACTTTACAACTGACGCCCAGGAGTTTGATATTGTGACCTGCCATATATATATTAGCCGATATAGTATATAGCATCCCTTTATCTCAAAAACATGTTAACAGATAATCCATTACTTGTTTTTGTCATGCGCCAGGTCGTCAAAATTGAAATATAGTCCTCCGCTGCCATATATATACGATTCCAAACTATATTACAAATTTACTCTTTCAATATAAGATGACTTTCTGCGATAAATAGTCTCCCTCCACGCGCCCCCATATATAGCGCCCCTTATAGACTTGCCTCCTCCTTGCTTCCCCCTTAGTGGATGTCCAGTGGTGCATCATGGAGATATTAAAGATATGGAAACGACATTATCGGTATATGTATAGCCAGTCCCGTGTTAAATTTAAAACATGACATCGCTTTGGATTATATCTCTTCTATTTTGTGTGTATATATATTCTATACATTTACAATAAAATAGGATAGACCTTTGTTGGAATATGTGTCTCATATGCTGATTCATTACACTATATTTTTATGCAATAATACATAAATATCTGCGTCATAAGTTTATTATACTTTGATAATATAAGCGACCATCACAGACTATAGAAAAAAAGGGAAATGAATTGCAATGACTATATATAGTAATAAAACTGTAGACTCCCATTTTGGCGGCACATTTGTTCATGTAGTATCATGTTAATGTTATGTATTAATTTATTGAAAAAATAAAACCATATATATTAAAAATACAAACATAGATAAGTGTTATGTTTTTGGTGACCTTAGGATATTTCAAATTACCTTTTTTATGTCGTAATTTTTAGATTGCGATACTAAATGGTAAATACCGCAGCCTATATATACAGGTATATATATATTGCGCTTTTAACGGCAAATGTTAATTTAGAGAGAAAAAAATTTCACTAAAAATTTATAATTATTTTTAAAGGCATTTAAAGTTCATTTGAAGTCTTTTTTAGATTTCTAAATGTCCTAGAATTGGATGAAATGAACTAATACGTATTGAAGCTATGCCCAGTTCGTTACATGGTAAAGATTACACACATATATATATATAGCAATTACCAAACCAAAAACTAGTAACGTTTAATTATAGCGTTTTGCAATTTATAGAATACAAAATATGAAGTTTAATACTTTTTATATAAAATGTATAAAGAAATGAGTTTACAAATGTAATGTTGTTATTCAAAGTTTGTTCGTATCATTATTATTTGTTGTATCCCTATAAAAACTAACTAAAACAGTGTTAAAGTTGCTTCTGTAATACGTTTACATTAAACAATGCCACTTTATTTTAACATTGGTTTAACACTTTAAATGTTGGCATTGTTTATCGATAAGTTATAAAATTGATTTTAACTTGAAAAATCATCTCGATGCTATAAAAACATGATTTCATAAAATTTTCTTTGAATTTCATATTGATTTTGTACTAGTCTATGTTCCGGGGGTCTGTATAATTCTCGAGAATGCCGCGTGAAGTTTTATAATTAATATTATATAGCTATAGATTTTACAAGTGAGTTAGCTATATATACAATAGATGTTGTGATGCCTATATACACTCATACACACTTATGGGGAACCAATTGAGTTGTTCTGGGAGACTCTTCTTCTGCTTTTCAAATGAAATGCAAGACAGAAGCGGTTGGCGGTGGTGCGTGCGTGCGTTTCAGACCTTTGCCGATAAAACTTAATTCTTTCCAGAGTTAAGAAGCTGGCAAACTTTATGTATACTATATGTAAACTATATATATACTATATATATATATATATACTGTATGTATATGTAATAACACAAAACTGTGATGAATAATTAAAAGATTTCCAACATGTTATAGCCTGAGAGGAAAAAGGTTGCAAGACACATTAAAAAAAATTGTTTTATGTACCTTATAATATATATATATATATACACAACTGAAGTTATGTTGTGCTCCCTATTCTTTTCTTCGCTAGTCCACCGCCGTGTGAAAGGCATGAGAATGAGAGAGAGAGAGAGAGAGAAAGAGGAGAGAGAGAGATAACTGAAGAAGTTTCACGGGTGTTGTTGGTTTTCCTGCTGCATCCTTCAAATGGTGGATGAATTTCGATACCAAACGTGGGGGGACCTTCATTATTAACACGACTATCGGTTACACGTAGGTACATCTTATAGTCTACTTTCTGGCACAACAATGGAAAGAGTGACCATGTGATTACGTTTAGCCCTTTTCTCTAGTAAGATATCATAGTGACCGGTCGTCTTGCCTATGCTATCCCCTTTTTTCTCTTTCTCTCTCTCCCTCTCTCTCTCTCTCTCTCTCCTATCTTATTCCCTTTTCCAAAATTCTTATTCACGGAACAAATATACTCTTTAAGCCTGAATTAAAATGTGTAAAATTTTTCAGTTTTTTCTCGGTAAGAAATTATTTTATCGTAAAACTGTAAATATGACTAAATATTGATTAAATATGTTCTACTATATGCTTGCGGATAGTCACTATTTTCCTCAGAAAAACATGATATACCTACATTAACAATTACAAAGTGTCATGTTTAAAAATTTAAAAAATGTGTTACATATCTTGGCATAACATTTTCTTTATTTAATTGTTCTACACTTAAATTAACATTATAAACAGACTCATTAACCTAATTTAGGCTTACATAAAAATAGTTTTAAAAAGCATTTTTAAACAGAGGAACAAAAAACATCTACCAAATTGCTCTTCTTGAAAGTTCCCCTTGAAACTATCCAAAAGCGTGGAAGCCGCTTGCCTTTGCCGACCCTTCAGCTCCCGAGAGCGGTACTCTGGTAGAACCTGTCAGCAATCCCCAATGTGACATTTTCCCCCCGATTGATAAAGACCGGTATCAGTCATAGGAACCCCATGTTTTGGCTCTCTCAGAGAATTTTCCGCCAAGATTTCGTTGATAATCATATACATATCTCACTTGCTCCTCCTAATTTCAGTCTTATACTTCGTCTCCCTCGAAAGAGAGAGATAGGGAGGGGGTGTGGGGAGTGCTCTGGGTATGGTTTTGCACCAGATATGAAAAACCCTGCGGTTGTAGTATCTTTTAGGGTACGCGTGTCCGCTGTCTTTCCGAGTGTTTGTGATGTAGTATACAGGTTGTAATAGATATCTGATAGTTGTTACGGTACACACATGTGTATACACAACAGCCAATAAAGGCAGAGAGGTAAGGACAGATTCGTGCTCCATTGCGTCGTAATGTAGGAAACAGCATGACCAGTCGTCGTGTTGATCTGTTTTTTTTTTTTTAATACGGCATTCTCGTCATCACATCTCACCATGATAAGAATACGAGTCTCCCGCCATGCCTACCGAAATGCGAGAATTGTGTTCGGTCGGTGACCAGGCAGAGATTGCTGGATCCACTGTCCATGAGCCTCTCTGGGCAGCCGCTGAATTTAATCATATAAGGTGGCCTGGTCGGGATTCGAACCAGGGACCTTCGGTACTAGAGGCGGGCAAGCTACCTCTAAGCCACCGCAGCTCTTACTCGTGTTGATCTCGAAGATAGTGGTATACGAGAATTGTGTTCGGTCGGTGACCGGGCAGAGTTCGTTCTCCCCTCTTTATGACACTAAATTCCGAATGCGGTACTAAATAATATATATATATAAATAAACAACTCCCCACCCTCCCCCCCCAGACTGTTTGTGAGCTGCCAGCGCTGCTCCCGCTGCCAGGACCAACTCCAGCCCGAGGAGATGGTGATGCGAGCCCGGCCCCCCCACGTCTTCCACCTCCCCTGCTTCACCTGCTCCGTGTGCCATGCGCTCCTCTCTCCCGGGCAGCACTTTGGCATGGAGGGGAGTCGCCTCTTTTGCCGGACCCACTACAACAATCAGCTGCTGCACCAGCTGCCGGCGTCGTCTCGTCTGCCCAGTGGAGGAGGTGGGGCCGTGCGGAAGGGAGGGGGGCCAGCCGCGGTGTCCATGTCGGTTGGAGAGGGTAGGTGTACTGGGCTGGGGAATTGTCAAACAAGAAAACTTTTAATTGAAAAAGAAAGTATACACCTGACCCCATAATTTTACCCCATAACTATAACAAAAATGCTCTGTTTCTACATTAATAAAAGTATTACTTTTTAATTGATCAATTTTTGAAAAAATCAGTGAAACTTTAATTTTATAATGATGAAGTTAATCGATAAGATTTTTAATCGATAATATAATAATCAAATATTAGCAATATCGATACAAGGGATTGCTTATAGCCAAAATCCTAATTTTATTCATATGTTTAAAAGTATCACTAATTGTTCCTGAAATAGACACGAGTGAAGAAATCGATCGATTGCGTCATGTGAGAGAGTTTTATCGATTGATCAGTTTTATTTATTGACAGAACCGCAAATTTCTATAATATGTAGAATATTATACTATTTGTGTAGTAAATACGTATAATTAATATAATATAATATAATAATGTATATTTATTCTTTTTAAAAACACACGAATTGGTATATCATTGGTATAACGAACATATTAGATAAAAGTGAACTGTTTATAAACTGTTTATACTCAATCATAGACAAATATCTAAAACGTTAAAAATGTTAATTTTCACACATAAATTGTGCACCCTATATATACACATTATAAGGCTGACACCTATAATCCCCCCCACGCCACCCATCCCACAGACACAGCCAATTTCTTACCACCGTCAAGTTCCCCGGTGGCGACGAACGGTGGTGGAGGAGTAGGAGGAGGAGGAGCGGTGGCCGCTGACAACAAGAGGAGCAGCAGCAGCACGACGACCCCTGGCAGTGGCAATCAGTTGTGGGAGATGTCCGCCCTGTGTGGCCTGAAGAGTGGGGGTGAGGGCGTCTCGCTGGCTGCGCTGAACTCGATCAAGGAGGAGGAGGAACGCTTCGAGGACAGTCGCCAAGTTCGTGTTGTATTATTAGTATATGCGCATGCGCAGAGAACGTAAAGGTTAAGAATCGTCCTAGAACAGGTTTTAAAAGTGTTACAATAACAGATGACATAATGTTTACTATATATATATAACGTTTTAAATCGTTTGAAGGGTTTATCTAACACGTATCGTTTTCACGCTATTACTATTAAAATGTATATAAAAACAATTTGCCGTTAATTTAATTTAGTTTTTAAATAAACCGAACGTATAGTAATATTTATGTATCGATATCATATATACATACGTATGCTAACGTTTACGAATTATATTATAGCACACTTGAAAAAGTAATATTTTTTAAATGAAAAAATAGTTGTATCGATTAGAAGAGATGATAAGCTTATTAAAATTATATTTAAAAACTGTATCAGAGCGAGGGAATTCCAACATTGAGTATATTTTGCAACATTATAGTATTTTATACCATGCATTTGAAAGCTAACATTCTTTATAAATATGAAAATATCAACAGTATATATATATATATATATATATTTAGACTAAATTTAAATGAACCATGTTCATAATAATATAATTTTTCATTATTTTCTGTATAATATATATGTGCATAATAACTATATAACTATTGACGTTGGGTTCCTCTCCACCCATAAAACCCCAGGCCAGCTCGCCATCAGAATCCCAACAGCTGGATTCCCCAACAGCGGAGCTGGACTATTCGGACACCGAGCTGACCCCCTTGACAGTCATGACGCCCGGGGGAGGAGGGAAGGGGGGTAGTAAGGGGGCGGGAGGAAAGGGGAGGCCGAGGAAGCGAAAGTTGGACGCCGCCTTGGAGGATGAAGACGCAGTGCTGCAGAGTTCTGGTGAGTTCATCGTGTTGCCATGTGGATTCTATCCATGCGCGACTTCATTTGTGGCTGTACTTACACGACACCATGCAATTCTAGTATGTAGCTCTAATATGTAGCTATACATCCGGTGTTGTGGAGTTCCTGTGCAATATCTCCAAAATTGGGGGAGGGGCATCATTTTCGGGGACAGCTCATGTAACAAGCTTTTCGAATTCCTACATATATAAAAACATGAAAAACAATGAGATAATAATGAGGTATACTATATTTTGTTAATTAGTTTAAATCACTAAGTTATAAAGGTCATTCTGTTTTACTAGGTTGTTCCCATTGATAAAATTAAACAAAGGGGCCGTAATCTATATATATATACCAGGGACTACTTCAATTAGTACGACTTCAAATTAAAGTATTCCCTGATATATACATTTATTATTATTTATCTTATATACATAAAAACTAAAGTTGATATAGACTATAAACTTATATAATAAATTATGGCATGGATCTTTTCTTGGTATAGAATAAACAGAATTTTATAAATTTTGTTTAATTCTATTTTAGTTAACATTCCAAATACGACATTATATTATAGACAATACAGATTACCATGTAATATATTACCCTGATATAATAAGGCAGAAGATCACTTTGAGAGATATAGTTAACGAAATAACTTTCATAAATTTAACAAGATTACACTGAACTAAGGATGAAATTTTAATTGTTCGGTCAAAAGATTGAGTGAATAATATATTTTTTTAATAAAATTGTAGAAATTTTGAACTTATAAACAATAACGCACGGTTAAATATTGGCTTTTGTTTTTTGGATAAAATGAAGAGGGCGGTAACAACAGTTCTTTAGATAATATGAACAATTATGATATGTTAGGCTATAGCGGAGATAACATTGATATTTATCATTTAATTTCCAATTTCTATAGTTAATTACGTTTTTATTATCTCTTAAAGAATTTGGTCAAGTATACCGGGGGATAGTTTTGCTATAGTCACACAATAATGGCGCAGGACCATTTACCAACTGGATACGGGTGTTTCGGTGTGTAATTACCCTCGTCAGTTTGTTAATAGATTTACATATAGAAATTGAATCTGCGACCAAGACAGAAATCAATGTCTGATACCTAATAAACTATATCACATACCTACACTTTTCATACATTTTGATATCCTACGTTTTTAAATATATTTCCCCATTTTTTCATCCTCTCTATGGATACACTTTCATTTTTCTTCCTTTGATCAGACATCCTTCTTTTCATTAGACAGGTCATTTGTACATTGTATTCCATTCTTTTTCACACACTCACAATAGTTCTTTAATAGGGAATCCGAAAAATAGTATTAAGTTTCGTATCTCCAATAACCTATACAGCTCTCAGTGTAATATTCACGAAAGTATATGACATCCAGAAAGAGAAATAGCATTTTTACAGATTATTTTTTGTAACTATATACATATATTAAATTTGACACGTCTTGAAGACTTCAGCCAGATGGATGTTGCTAATCAGCAGGTGGTGGCCCGAAAACCTTGAGCCAGAACATTCAGCGATGGCGAAAGAGAAGTAGAAAACATGAACCTGTACTCGCCAAGGATTTCAACATCGTTTAAATAACGCCAAAAAAACATTAGCGGTCAGGTATTATACTCGTATATGCAATATATGACCGTTAATTTGTTTTTTGGCGCTATCAGGTTAGTAATTAATCAATGTCAGTCTAAAATGCACACCTTTATGGCAGCTGGAGGCAGTATAAATTGAAGCGTTTTGCCTTTTAGCACGCGGTGAGTTACAAATGGATGAAGATACACTTGAAGAATCACTTTAACCTATGATACGTATACGAGTAATACATTGCATATTATATATATGTATACAATATACTACAAGACAATGAGTTGCACACATTCATATCAATTAAAGAGGTTGAAAGGGCCCTATTGAATAATCTGACACTTTTGATCGGACAATTTTTCACACTTAGCAGGGCGCAGTGGAGTGAGTGATAGTATTGCTGTTGTTGTATACGTCGGAGAAGTCCAAGCCAGGATTCCAACAATCCAGACAGGCTCGCTCCGACGCGCTCCAGTTATTTCACGAGCGGAAAGGAGGGCTCAGTTTTGTAGACAGTTATTCTGCAACGTACATTAGTATGTAATAGTATAATAAAAACACAAATCTTGTTGTGATGATCATATGTACGGCAAACGTCACACTTGAGAAATCATTTGTCGGACAGTATATATACAGACAACCGCGCACTTTGTCATATAATAAAACAAAACTATGCCGAGGTATTTATTGTATAGATGTTTTGGTAAATCAGAACGAAAATATGAACTAAAAAGTATGAGACACCATATAGGATTGACTGATCAAGTGGTTTATACGTATTTTGATTACAATCATATATCGGTGTAAAATATGGTTCCGTCTATACCCGTGTTAATCGATAAAGTTATTAAATGGAACCATGGTGAAACTTTGTCTTAAAATGGGCTGAATCTGGGCTGGCCTCACACTTGGTCAATCAGTGTTTATGGTATTAAAATAATT
Source organism: Coelogynopora nodosa (assembly GCA_034780555.1). Lineage (NCBI taxonomy): Eukaryota > Metazoa > Platyhelminthes > Proseriata > Coelogynoporidae > Coelogynopora > Coelogynopora nodosa. The sequence goes on from JAUZND010091272.1 coordinate 14,761, forward strand.
AAATAATAGCAATAAATTAAAAAACGTGTTTATATATACGTGTGTACACATTAGGGATTCACTTAACGTAAGGTGACACTGGATTCAAAATTCATAGTTCTGCTTGGCTTTATATTTTATATATCTGTATTCTGCGTCAAAGTGTTTAAGCATTATACAATATTAATGCCAAATTACATAAAAGAGTACTTTTTAAGACCAGATTTATATGTATATATATACCTACTATATATATATATATATTATATATATATAATAAAATTGTTGCCCATACTTAAATACATAAATGAATATAACCAAAAAAGTATAGTAAACTGTTATCCATAAAACCAGCCACAAACACAATTTCACTTCGGTAGAGTGGTGGTGGTATAGAAGGGGGTAGGAG
>JAUZND010091283.1:0-15147 GCA_034780555.1 Coelogynopora nodosa
ATAAAACATGGATTTAATATCAGACTGATAAATTACTAAACGAGAGTGCGAACATATAAAATGGTGATTTTTTTTTTTAATTAATTTTTAGCTATATTAAAGAAAATTTTTAAAGTTAGTTAAATTGATTATAAAGGTAAGTTAAAATTTTAACTATAGAATTAAATTTCTAAAATGAATGAATTTATTCCTTTTATAAAACTGTTAAACAAGTTTATATATATTTATCTGTATATATATAATATCTATTTATAAAGAAAGGAAAATTTTTAATTGTTTAAATTTAACAAATAGTTTCCTTTCCTTTTTTTAAAAAGTTAATAAATTAGTTTTAGTTTTCTAAGTTTGAATATTTGTATTATTCTTTTTTAAAAATATTTGGTTTTGGTATATATAAAGAGTTTTTAAAAAGTTATATATAAAGTTTTTATTAGATAAAATTTAGAAAAGTTATTTATAAATAATATAGTAATTAATGATTTTTTTTTATGAAAGTAAGATTATATTTATAAGAAAAAAAGAGATTAAATATAGTGCCAGCATTCGCGGTTACACTAAATCTTTTCTTTTTATTGTTAGATGAAATGAAATGAAATTAATTCAATTTTATAAAACTAAATAATTAGTGTTTAATCTGTTTTTTTTGTTTTTTATATAAAGTTTATAAGTTTATTTTGATATTTAAAACAAAAACTAAGATTAGAGACCTTATTATTTTTTTTAGTGATTTTTTTTTCTAAGCAAACTAAAAAACTTGGCGGTAATTATTATTTTCTAGGGGAGCGTGTAAGAAAAAATAGATGATCCACTTATAAATTTACTTTAAATCAATAGTTAGTGTACGGCCATAAAAAATTTTTGATAAAAAAGCTTTAACAATTTTATTAATGTAGGTCTATGTGCAGCTTATTTTAAAGGTTTTTATTCGCTACAGTGAATTTATTTGTTTTTCTTATTAAGAAAGTTTAAGGAATAATAGGACTTAGTAGTAAATAAAAAAATTATTGTTTTATTGAATAAAATTTCTGATTGTGTACACACCGCCCGTCAATTTTTTTATTAAAAAAGGATAAGTCGTAACATGGTAACTTTAATGGAAATTGAAGTTAAGTTTTTAAGTTTAATTAAATTTTCTTAATTACTATAATTTATTTTAAATTTTGTATAAATTTTTGTTTTTTGATATGGTTTAAGCTTATCTAATGCGTCTACAGCTATAATGGTTGAATATTTAATATTTAAAGATTTAATTATGAGAATTTCTTTAATAATTTTATTATTTGTTGGAGGTGTTATTTCATATTATTTTATGAAATTAGGAAGAGTTATATGTTATTTAGAAAATAAGACTTTAGAGGTAGTTTGAACTATAATACCTGGTTTATTATTAATTTTAATTGCTTTTCCTTCTTTAAAGTTGCTTTATTTTTTAGATTATAAAAAGTGTTTTGTTAAAAAAGAAAAAGTCTTAGCTTGGAAGGTTGTTGGACATCAATGATATTGAAGTTTTGAGTGTTCTTTTTTAAATTTAATTTTTGATTCTTATATGAAAAGAAAAAATGATAGAATCTTTAAATTATTGGAAGTAAAACGACCTTTTGTGGGTGTTTTTGGGTGAATAAATAAAATTTATATTAGTTCATCGGATGTAATTCATAGTTTTTCTTTACCAACTTTTGGAGTAAAGATTGATGCTGTTCCAGGTCGTATTAAATCTGCTATATTTGAAAAAAAAGTTCATGGTAAGTTTTTTGGTCAGTGTTCAGAAATCTGTGGTGCTAATCATAGTTTTATGCCTATAAGTTATGAAGTAATATCTTCAGATTCTCTTTAATTAGTTTAAAGTGTTTATGTCTTTTTAAAAATTAGTTTAAGAGTTAGTTAATAATATTAATTTTGTAAATTAAAGTAAAAGGGTTTTAACCTTTTTAAACTAAGAAAAAAGCTGGTATTGTTTTGCTTAAAAGAAGCTTATTTCGAAGTAGTTTAAAAAAAAATTTTAAATTGTAAATTTAAAGATAATATTATGATTTTTCGGTTTCAAAAAATAAAAGGAAATGTATAATATGTTTTTTTTAAAAAAAAAATTTTAGAGGTAATAAAAATTTTCTTGAAATATTTATTTTCAATAGTGTTTATGCATAAAAAATTTTGGTTTTTTTGGTGAAGATATTTCTTGGAAAATTTTCCATTTTATTTTAAATTTAAAATATTTTTTTTGCAAAAAAATGATAAAGTTTGATACTTTAATTGGGATCTGTAATTGTGAAAATTTTTAAGTTTTAAAAATAGTTTTATTAGATTACTTTTTGTTTCACGGTTTATTTAATTAAAAAAAAATTTTTTAGTTCGAATATTTAGTGATTTAAAAAATTTTTTTTTAGAATTTAAGTTTAAAAGTGAATTTTTTCTTAAAAAATTTTTTTGAATGTGATAAGTTATTCGTATAAATAAATATCTAATAAAAAATATTTTATTTTCAAAAAGAAAAGTTTTTGATAATAAAAGAGTGAAAGTTTAAAATAAAAAATTTTAGAATAAAAGTTTCTTTTTTTATTATAGTTTTAAAACTTAATATAAACTTAATGTAAATTTTAGTAAATATTTTTTTAATAAAACTATGTTTTAATAATTTATGATAAAATTAGTAAAATAAAATATAGTTTAATGACTCATATTTAAATTAACTGTTTATTAAAAACATTTTTTTAAGTTTCAAATTTTAAGATATAACCTGCTCAATGAAACATAAATATTAAATAGCCGCGGTATCCTAACTGTGCAAAGGTAGCATAATTAATTGTCTTTTAATTTGAGACTTGTCTGAAAGGTTGAATAAATTTAAAATAGTTTTAATTATAAAAAAATAAACTTTTGTTTGTTGGTAAAAATACCTTAATTTTATAAAAAGACGATAAGACCCTATCAAGTTTTACTTAAATTATGTTTATAATAATATAGGTTTAAATGGGGCATTTTTATTTTTTTTAAATAAATTTTGATCTTTTTTTAGGTTTATTAAAAAAAATTACTGTAGGGATAACAGTGTAATATTTTTTAGAGTTCTTATTAAAAAAAATGTTTGCTACCTCGATGTTGAATCAAAATTCTTTTTTAATTGCAGAAGTTAAATTAAGAGGTCTGTTCGACCTTTCAAATTTTACGTGATTTGAGTTTAAACCGGCGTGAGCCAGGTTGGTTTCTATCTTTTTTCGAAAGTTTTTTGTACGAAAGGAATAAGATTTTTTGAGTTTTAAATAATTATTTAAAAATTTTTTTTTAGTTTAATTAAGAATATCTTTTTTCCAAATAGAAGGTTTTCCAAAAGGTTAAAATTTTAATTTTAAGTTGAAGATGGATTTATTTGCTAGATTTGATTTTTATTTTTCGAATTTTAGTTTTTTAGTAAAAATTACTTGAATTTTTGGTTGATTTTGAATAGTTTTTTTCTTTTTGGGAAATTTTAAATGATGTTTAAAAAATATTTCGTTTATTTTTATGATAATTAGAAAATGATTTATAAATTCTGTTCTAAAAAAAATATTTGTAAGTTGTTTTATTATCTTTTTAGGGTGTAAATTATGAGGGTTAATTCCTTATGTTTTTGGTATAACAACGCAGATTGTAATTACTTTATTAATTTCTTTAATTTTATGGTTTTTTATTATTCTTTCAAGAATAAAATTTTCTGTATTAAAATTTTTTAGTCATTTAGTTCCTTTCGGTTCTCCTAAAATTTTAGTTCCTTTTTTATTTAGAATTGAAGTTTTAAGACAATTTTTACGTCCTATAGCTTTAGCTTTACGTTTAGCTATAAAAATGACCACAGGTCATGTTTTTATTGGTTTAATTGCAATAGGTTTACAAAATTTATTTTTTTCGTTTTCGTTTTTGTTTTTTATTCTTATTTTAATTTTAATTTTTTATTTAATTTTCGAATTAATGATTTGTTTAATACAAGCTTTTGTTTTTAGTTTATTATTGAGTGTATGAAGCATAGAATAGGCTTTTTTACTTTAATAGCTTAAAAATTTAAAGCGTAGTTTTGAAGCAGCTAATATGAAAATTTTTTCTTAAGGTATAGTTTTATTTGACTATAATTAAAAAATTTAATTTTTTGTATTCCTATTTTATTTTATTAGATAAAACATTTTTTTGAATCGTTTTTTTTTTTATTTTTAGTTTATGTTTTTTAGGTTTTAATAATTCTTTTATAAGACGATGGTTCTATAGTACTAATCATAAGGATATAGGTACATTGTATTTTCTTTTAGGTATTTGATCAGGATTAATAGGAACTTCTTTTAGTTTTTTAATACGGTTACAATTAGCTCAACCGGGAGGTTTGTTTTCAGATGGTCAATTATTTAAAAGAATTATTACTGCACATGGTTTAATAATGATTTTTTTTTTTGTAATGCCTGTTCTAATTGGTGGTTTTGGAAATTGATTGGTTCCTATGTGTTTAACAGCAGTAGATATGGCTTTTCCTCGTTTAAAAAATTTAAGATTTTGATTATTACCTTCTGCTTTATTTTTGTTACTTGGTTCTTTTTTGGTTGATACTGGTGTTGGAACAGGTTGAACGGTTTATCCTCCTTTATCTTTTATTCAAGGTATGAGAGTGGATATGGGTATTTTTTCTTTACATTTAGCTGGTGTTAGTTCTATTTTAGGTGCAATTAATTTTATAGTTACTATTATGAAATCTAAGTTACATTTAGCTTGACCTCAGGTTCCTTTATTTACTTGAGCTGTTTTGGTGACTGCTTTATTATTAGTGATTTCTTTACCTGTTTTAGCCGGAGGTTTAACTATGTTATTAACGGATCGAAATTTTAAAACTACGTTTTTTGATCCTGCAGGGGGGGGTGATCCTATATTGTTTCAGCATATATTTTGATTTTTTGGGCATCCTGAAGTATATATTTTAATTTTACCTGCTTTTGGTTTGATTTCCCATATTATAATTTTTTATAGTGGAAAGAATGTTTCTTTTGGTCATATAGGTATGATTTATGCTTTAATTAGAATTGGTTTTTTAGGATTTTTAGTGTGAGCTCATCATATGTATACTGTAGGTTTAGATGTAGATACACGGGCTTATTTTACAGGTGCTACTATGATTATTGCTGTGCCAACAGGAATTAAGGTTTTTAGTTGGTTAGCAACTTTAAGAGGTGGTCGTTATGAATATTATTTTATTCCTGTTTTTTATTGATTAATAGGTTTTATTTTTTTATTTACTGTTGGAGGTATTACAGGAGTAATTTTATCTAAAGCAAGTTTAGATATTTTATTACATGATACATATTATGTGGTTGCTCATTTTCATTATGTTTTATCAATGGGAGCTGTTTTTGCTATTTTTACAGGTGTTATTCATTGATGGTTTTTGTTTACTGGTTTAAGTTTAAATTCTTTCTTATTGTATGCTCATTTCTGAGTTATGTTTATTGGTGTTAATTTAACTTTTTTTCCTCAACATTTTTTAGGACTAGCTAGAATGCCTCGTCGAATTATTGATTACCCTAATGGTTTTTTTTTTTGAAATTTTATTTCAAGTTTTGGATCTTTAATTTCTATATTAGGTGTTTGATTTTTTTTTTATATAATTTGAGAAAGTTTTTATTTTGAACGTTATATTATTAGTGTTTGTGCTCCTTCAACTCAAAAAGAGTTTTTAAAGAATAAATTTCCTTCAAGACAACATGAGTATGAAACTGTTTCAAAGTTTTTTTTTCAGTAAAAATAATGTAATATTAGCATGTTAAGCTGTTAACTTAAATGTGAAATAAATTTCTTTTTACTATTCCGCATAGTTCTAAAATTTATTTTTTATTTGTAAGTTTATGTTTATTTATTTGTTTTTTTTTGTGAGTAATTAAAATTTGATTTAGTCGAAAGAAAAAAATTTAAAATTTTTTAAGAGTGGCAGATAATTATGTGTTGAATTTAAGCTTCAAAGAAGAAAAAAATTTTTCCTTTTTGTGTGAGGACTGCGATATGTAGGTTACTCTGATATAGTAAATTTTGGGAATTAGAACCCCCACATAAGTCTAGACTTATTGTATTTAGCATTTAAAATTTTCTTTTTTAAGGTGAAAAAATTTTTCATTCTAGAAATTTATAAAGTGTCAGATTTATGTGTTAAATTTAGAATTTAATTATAAGATTTTTTATCTTCTTTATAAGTTATGTTAGTTTAAATTTAATAAATAATATTAATTGTTAAATTAAAGAAAAGGTTTCACACTTTAAACTAAATGGAAATATTATTTATAGTGTTAAGAATTTTAAAAATAAGAGTTATTTTTTTATTAAAACCTTTAGGTTTAGGTTTTTATATTTTTTTTTGTTCATTGATTGTTTCTTTAATTATAAATTGGGTAAGTTTAAGTTGATATGCTTTAATTTTTTTTTTGTTATATGTTGGAGGATTATTAGTTTTATTTTTTTATATTATTAGTTTTTCATTTAAACCTAATTTAAAGATAAAAAATTTTTTTTATTTAAATTTTTGTTTTTTTTTTTCTATTATTAATTTTGGTTTTTTTATATTTTTAAATTATAAATTTTTAAAATTAAATTTAAATTTGGGTACTGATTTGAGAAAAAATCTTTTTTCAGTTTATGAAAAAACTTTTTTGGTTTTTATTGTAGTTTTTTTATTTTTAGTTTTATGATTAATTACAAAGTTTTTATTTCGAAAACGAATGTCTATACGTTTTTTTAAATAAATGTTTTATATTGCTTTAATAATGTTATTTGTTTTTAGAATTATAGGAATATTTTTGAGAATTAGAAGAAATAAATGATTTGTTGTTTGATTGGGTTTTGAAGTAAATTTATTTTGTTTATTACCTTTAATTAAGGAAAATAAAAATAAGGGTGTTGAATTATATTATTTTATTATTCAAGTTATAGGTACAGTATTTTTATTATGAGGTTGTTTACTACATTATAATAGTTTTTTCGGTGTTTTTGGTTTATTTATAAAGATAGGTTTTTTTCCTTTTTTTTGATGGGTTCCTTCATTATTTTTACATTTAGATTGAATGGTGATATTTATTATTAGTGTATTGCAAAAGATTCCTTCATTGTTTTTATTTCGTTGATTTGATTTAAACAATGATCAAATTTTAATTATGGGAATGTTAGTTTTAAGAATTAGCATTCTAGGTTTATTTAAATCAATTAATTCTTTAAAGCTTTTGTTTGGTTGATCTTCTGTAATTAATACAAGTTTAGTACTAATTTTAAGTGTTTATAGAAGTTCTTTTATTAGTATACTTTTTTTCTTTTTGTATGGTTTAATAAGTTTTTATTGTTGTTTTAGTTTTAGTAAGTCAAATTTAAAAAATTTTGGAAGTTTTCTTAAAAAAAGAAAATGTTTTTGATTATTTAATGGTATTATTTCATTATTTTTTTTTACTGGTATTCCTCAATTAGGTTTCATTTATAAGTTAGTTTTTTTTTCAGGTTTTGTAAACTTAGATTTAGAGTGAATAATTCTATTTTGATTTATTTTAAATTTATTTTTTCAAATTATAGTTTATTTAACAGTTTTTAAAAAATTTTTGTTAAGTTTGAGTTTTAATAAAGTTTTTCAAATTAAGTATAGTTTTATTGTTATTTTTTTATATTTTGGTTTATTTCCAATATTTTTTTTTGTGAAAAGTTAAAAGAATTTAGTATATATAATTATAATTAATTGTCGTTTAATAGAAATGAAAAATTTTCATAATTTTTAAATAAAGAATAACTTATATTTTATTAGAAATATTTTATTTACATTAAAAAGGAAAACTTTTGAGTTTTAAGTTAAATTATAATTAGTATATTAAGAGTAATTTTAGCAATTCCTTTTTTTACATTATTAGAACGAAAGGTTTTAAGATATATTCAAATTCGAAAGGGACCAAAAAAGGTTGGTTTTTTAGGTTTATTACAAGCTATAGGTGATGGTGGAAAGTTGGTATTAAAGAAAATTTTTTTTTTAAAAATTTTTAAAAACATAGTTTTTATATTAAGTCCTTTTTTATCTTTTATATTAATGCTTTTTATTTGATTTTTTATTTTTCCTGTTTTTAAAAATAAATCTTATTATTTAGGTTTAATTTTATTTTTATGTTTTTCTAGTTTAAAAGTTTATTCTATTTTAGGGTCTGGTTGAGGGAGTAATTCTAAGTATTCTTTAATAGGTGCTTTACGAGGAGCTGTTCAAACAATTTCTTATGAGGTATCTTTGGTAATAATTTTGTTTATTCCTTGTTGTATGAGTTTTTCTTATAACTTAGGAAATTATTTTTTAAAGTATTCTTATAAAATGTTGATTTTTTTTCCTTTATTCTTAATGTGATTTGTGAGTTGTTTAGCTGAAACAAATCGTTGTCCGTTTGACTTTTCTGAAGGAGAAAGAGAATTAGTTTCTGGTTTTAAAACAGAATATTCCTCAGTAGGTTTTGTTTTATTGTTTTTATCTGAGTACGGTAATATTTTATTTATTAGATTTTTAACTATTTTATTATTTTTTCCTATTTGAAAAAGATTTTTTTTTATTTTATTAGGAAAAATAATAGGTTTTGTTTTTATTTGAATTCGTGGTTGTTTACCTCGTTTTCGATATGACTTATTGATGAATCTAATGTGAAAGGGAATATTACCTTTTTCTTTAATGCATCTTTTTCTTTTTTTTTTTCTATAGAATTTTTTTTTTTTTTTTTTTTTTTAAAATTAATTTTAGTAAGTGTTTCTAAACGTGTTTTAAGATTATTGTTAGTTTTTGAATTTGTTTTTTTAAATATTTTTTTATTAATTATTTGTGAAAGAGGTATTTTTGAACAATCTTTTAAATTAATTTTTTTAGTTGTTTTAGTAGGAGAGGCTGCAATTGGTCTTTCTTTATTAGTTTCTTTTATTCGGGTTGGTAGTTTAGAAAATGTTTTAGGTTTTATTTAAATAAATTTTTAGAATTATTAGATTATTATTTTTTTCTCAAAGTTGTTATTATTCTTTTTGTATGGTTTTAAATTTAAGTTTAATATTGTTTACTCGTTTTATATCAAAAAGAGTTTATTTTGTAGGAAAAGGTTTAAGAGGAGATTATATTTCTGTTTTTTTAGTAATTTTAACATTATGAGTTTTTTTTTTAATGTTAATAAATAGTGTTTCAACAAAAATGAAATTTGTATTGATTTTAATGAATTTAGGTTTAATTCTTAGTTTTCTTTCTTCTACATTAATAAAATTTTTTATTTTTTTTGAATTATCTATTATACCTGCTTTATTTTTGATTATAGGTTGAGGTGTTAAACCTGAACGTTTATTAGCAGGTTCTTATTTAATGTTATATACTTTTTTAGGTTCTATACCTTTAATGCTTAGTTTTTTAGTTTTATTAAATTTTGAAAATTCTTTAAATTTTATTTTATTAAGATATTTTTCTAAATCTGTTTTTTTTTTTTGAGAAATAAGAGAATATAGTTGATTGGGTTTATTTTTTATTTTAGGTTTTTTAATAAAGTTACCTATATATGGTTTACATTTATGGCTTCCTAAGGCACATGTAGAAGCTCCTGTTGTAGGTTCTATGATTTTAGCTGGTGTGTTATTAAAGTTAGGGTGTTATGGTTTAATTCGTTTAGTTAAAGTTTTTCATTTTAAATATCTTAAATGAGGTATTCTTTTAAAATTTTGAATATGTTGTACTTTAATAATTATAAGTTTTGTTTGTTTTCGTCAAAAAGATTTAAAGTCTTTAGTAGCTTATTCTTCTGTTTCTCATATGTCTCTTATTATTCTTTCTTTATCTAGTGGTAAAAGTTTAGGTGTTTTAGGTGTATTGTTGATGAGTGTAGCACATGGTATTAGTTCTTCTGGTTTGTTTGCAAGAATTAAAGTTTTTTATGTGTTTACTGGATCTCGTAAAATTTTATTTAATCGTGGTTTTATTTTAATTTTACCAATTCTTAGTTTTTTGTTTTTTTGTTTATGTGTTAGAAAATGTTCTGCACCTCCCAGATTAAAATTTTTTGCTGAAATAATATTATTATTTTCAGCTAATGTTTTTAGATTATATAAAATTTTATTTTTTTTCTTTTCAATATTTTTAGTTGGTTTATTTTCTATTTATTTATATGTTTTAGTTTTTCACGGTAAGTGAAGAAAATTAAGAAAAAATTTTTTTGTTGTTGATTTCAAGTATTTAATTATGTTAACATTACATTTAATTCCTTGTTTTTTTATTTTTTTTTTAAAAAGAAAATTTTTTGTTTAGATATTTTCAGTAATATTTTAATTAGTAAAGAATTCAGTTTCGACCTGAAAGATGATTTTTATAATCTTATTGTTTAAATAAATTGTGTAGAATCTAATTAATAGTATCAAATTCTTACTTTGAAGAAAGAAATATTTTATTTCCTATATTAAAAAGAAAGTTTAACTGTAGAATTATGTTTCTAAAAAAATAGATATTATCCTTTTAAGATTATTTTTGAGAATATTTTTAAATTACCTACTCCTTGTAAAATTTCTTTTTGGTGAAATTTTGGTTCTATATTAGGTTTATTTTTAGTTGTTCAAGTGGTGTCAGGTTTTATTTTAGCTTGTAATTATGTTTGTTCTTTTGAGTCTGTAGATTTAATTATTCGGGATGTATGAATGGGTTGGTTAATACGTTTAGTACATGCTAATGGAGCTTCTCTTTTTTTTCTTTTTTTATATTTACATATAGGTCGAGGTATTTATTATTTTAAATTTTTTAAAAATAAGTTAGCTTGAATAGTTGGTGTTCTTTTATATATTTTAAGAATGGCTATTGCTTTTTTAGGATATGTTTTACCTTGAGGAAAAATGTCTTATTGAGGTGCTACTGTAATTACAAATTTGGTTTCTGTTATTCCTTTTATAGGAAATATTATTGTTGTATGGTTGTGAGGTGGTTTTGCTGTAAATTTTAGAACTTTAACTCGGTTTTTTGCTTTTCATTATATAGTTCCTTTTATATTAATTTTTTTTATTTTTATTCATATAATTTGTTTTCATTTAGATGGTTCTGGAAATCCTCTTGGTTTAAATTCAAATAAAGATAAGATAAGTTTTTTTCCTTATTACGGTGTTAAGGACTTGTTAGGTTTTTGTTTAAGTTTATTATTATTGTTTATTGTTGTTTTAATTTTTCCTTATATTTTTATGGATTGTGATAAATTTATTCAGGCTAATTCTTTAGTTACACCTGTACATATTCAACCTGAGTGATACTTTCTTCCTGCTTATGCAGTATTACGTTCTATTCCTAAAAAGTTTGGTGGAGTTGTATTTTTATTTTTGTTTATTTTAGTATTGTTTTTTTTACCTTTATTTCAACCTTCTAATTATTTTGTTTTTAACACATTAATAAATAAGTTTTTGTTTTGGGTTTGAATTTCAATAATTATAATTTTATTATTTATAGGTGCAAAGCCTGTGGAATATCCTTTTGAAACTGTTGGTCAAATCTCTACTTTTTTTTATTTTTTTTTATACTTTCGGGTTTTTTTTAAGTAAGATATATCCTTTTTGGTTAAAATGGTTGCTAACTATTTATAAAGTTTTAGAAAATTTATATATCTTGGTTTTTTATGCTTTATGCTATTTTTATTTTGAAAATAAAAAAGTTGAAAAAATTTTTCAAAAACCTTTTTTATTTATAAAAATTTGTAAAAGTTTTAGAAAATTAATTTTATTAGTTGGTGTTTTGTGTTTAATGATTTGTTGATTGTTTATATTTAAAAATTCATGAATATATGAAATAGAAATTTTTTCTAATAATAGTTTAAATTTTGATTTTATATTTATTTTTGATTGAGTTTCGGTTTTTTTTTTTAGTATCTTATTAATTATAGTTTCTTGTGTATTAAAGTTTTCAGAATTTTATATGAGTGGAGATAATAATGATAGTGTTTTTATTAAAATATTATTATTATTTGTTTTATCAATGTCTTTTTTAATTTTTTTTCCTAGTTTTGTTTTTTTATTAATAGGTTGAGATGGTTTAGGAATTACATCTTTTTTGTTAATAATATATTATTTAAGAAAAAGTTCTTGATCTGCTGGTTTAAAGACTTATTTAATTAATCGTTTAGGGGATGCTTTTCTTTTAATAGCTATTAGTGTTTTATTTTTTCAAGGTCATTGAAAAATATTTGCTTTTGATTATTTGTGAAATTTACTATATATAGTTTTTTTTTTAGGTTTTATTACAAAGAGTGCTTTGTTTCCGTTTAGAAGTTGGTTACCTGCAGCTATGGCAGCACCGACTCCTGTTTCTGCTTTAGTTCATTCTTCCACATTAGTTACTGCTGGTATTTATCTTTTAATTCGATTAAAATATTTTTTTCCTAGTTGAATCTTATTTATTTTAGGTATAGTGAGTTTATGAACTTTATTTTCTTCTAGTTTTTCTGCTTGTTTTGAATGAGATTCTAAGAAGATTATAGCTTATTCAACTTTAAGCCAGTTAGGCTTAATGGGTTTTTGTTTAAGTTTAGGTTTAAACATGTTTGCATTCTTTCATTTATTAACACATGCTGTTTTTAAGGCTTTATTGTTTATTTGTATTGGTTATTTCATAAAGATTTGTTTTCATTTCCAAGATTTACGGAAATTAAATAAATTATGGGTTATAAATCCTTTTTGTAATTTAGTAGTTTTAATAAGAATTTTAGCTTTAAGAGGTTTTCCTTTTTTAGCTGGTTTTTATTCTAAGGATAACATAATTGAAGCTAAAATTAGTTTATTTAATGGGATTTTTTTTTTTCTTTTTTTAATTTCTTTACCTTTAACATCTTATTATAGTTTTCGGTTGTTATTTTTATTATTAAATAAAAATTTAGGTTTAGTAAAAATAGATTCTAAAAAAAAATTTTTTTTTTTTGTTAGATTTCCTTTAGTGTGTTTAAGTTTATTTTTAGGTTTAATAATAAAAAAGTTTTTGTTTATAAATGAGTTTCCCTCTTTTTTTTTTAAGAATTTAATTTTAATTTTAATTTTAATGGGATTTTTTTTTTCTTATTTTTTAAAGAAAACATGAAAATGATTTTTCAGAAATTTGTTTTTTAATAATTCTTTAAAAAATTATTTTTTATTTAAATTTTCTAAATTTGGAAATAAAATTTTTGTTTTTTTAGATTTAGGTTGAAAAAGAAAAATTTCTTCTTATGTTTTTTATAAATTAAAGAAAAGTAGTTTTTTTTTAAAATATTCTTTAAGTTATTTTTTTTCCTTAAATGTTTTTTTTTATACAAGTTGAATAATGATAATTATTTTTTTATTAAGAAAATTTTTTAAAAATAGTTTAAGTAAGAATTTAAGCTTTGGGAGTTTAAGGTCAAATAAATATTTGTTTTTGAAAAAATAGCATATAAATGTAGTAAGTTGCAAACTTAAAGATGTTTTTAAAAAACTTTTTTCTAGATTAAAAATAGTTTAAATAAAATGTTAGTTTGTGATACTAAAGATTTAAATATATTAATTTTTAAAACTTTAGTTTAAAAAAAATTTTAATTTTCAAAATTAAAGATAAAATAAAAATTTTAAGTTTTAATGATATCTGTGTTTTTTATTTTTCTAATTGTAATTTTAGTCTATTCTTTGCTTTTAATTCTTTTGTTAGATAAAATAAATAATTATGATTTAAGTCCTTTTGAGTGTGGTTTTGATCCTAAGGATAAGTCACGTTTGCCTTTTTCTTTACAGTTTTTTTTATTAATAATTTTATTTTTAATTTTTGATGTTGAATTAGTGTTATTATTACAGTTTCCTTTTCAGGTTTTAATTGGTTTATTTAAGAATCGAATATATTTTTTTTTATTTTTATTTATATTATTGGTTGGTGTGTTTGAAGAATGACGTCGGGGTATTTTAAAATGAAAGTCTTAAAAATTTTTCATTTAGTAAAAGTTAGTTCTTGGCCTTTTTTTAGTTCAATAGGAGCTTTATGTTTAACTTTAGGAAGAGTGTTTTGATGGCATTATCATTTAACTTTTATAGTAAATCTAGGTTTATATCTTATAATTTTTATTGCAGCAGTTTGATGAGTTGATGTAATTCATGAAAAATTTAGAGGTTTTCATAATATTATAGTAAAGTCTGGTTTAGCTTATGGTATGTTATATTTTATATTATCAGAAGTTTTTTTTTTTTTTTCGTTTTTTTGAGGGTTTTTCCATAATTGTTGAGGATCACAAGGTGAAATAGGTTATAGTTGACCTCCTTATGAGTTTAAAAACATAGTTATAGATTCTTTTTCTATACCTTTGTTAAATACAGTAGTTTTATTATCTTCTGGTGTTTCTATTACTTGGTGTCATTACAGAATACTAAAAAAAAATTTTTTTTATGTTTCAATTAGTTTATTAATTACTGTGTTACTAGGTTTTTATTTTTTATTTTTGCAGGTTTCTGAGTATATAATGAGTAAATTTTCAATTAAATTTAGAGTTTATGGTACTTGTTTTTTTATGTTAACTGGTTTTCATGGTGCACATGTAACTATAGGTAGTATTTTTTTACTTGTTTGTTTATTTCGTCAATTATTTTTTCATTTTTCAAAAATGGCTCATGTTGGCTTTGAAGCAGCTGCTTGGTATTGACATTTTGTTGACGTAGTATGATTGTTTTTATATTTTTTTGTTTATTATTTATAAAATATTTATTAAAGGTAAGTTAAATAAACTATAGGATTCATGTTCCTAAAATGAATAGATTTATTCCTTTTATAAAACTGTTAAACAAGTTTATATATATTTATAAAGAAAGAAAAATTTTAATTGTTTAAATTTAATAAATAGTTTCCTTTCTCCTTCTGAGTTATTTAATGTTCGCACTCTCGTTTAGTAATTTATCAGTCTGATATTAAATCCGTGTTTTATAAGTAATTTACGTAAATTGAGATATGATTTTAACTTAGGTAAAACTATTTTTATCTTTAAATTTTATTTGGTTAATTTTACTGAGCGTTAAAGTATTAGAAAAATTTTGCTTGTAGGGGGGGGTCTGTAAGATGTTATTTTTATGGTTAATTTTACTGAGCGTTAAAGTAAAGTATGTTTTTCTTGAGCGTTAAAGGAGGGTATGGTTATTTTTAAGTAATTTTTTTGTTTTTTT